>JAAGKR010002492.1:81347-93153 GCA_011419295.1 Clarias macrocephalus | reverse complement strand
TACACACACACACACACACACACACACACACACACACACACACACACACACACACACACACACACACAGAGAGAACTCTGATATAGGGATTCAAAAACATTTTTATACTCCTATTTGTCAAATCACAAACACTAACAATTTATTAATCCATTAGATTTTCCCCTGCACTGTGAGGACCTGTTCGCTCTCTGGGTTTGATCAGCCTGATTCTGACACGATTCGTCTCATTTGTTACCCAAAGCTTTGGTAATTTGTGTTGGTCATGCCAATAAGCACCTCAGATGAATGAACTGAATGTATCTGAGGTCTACTGTGAGTTGAAGATTAAAGGAGAGAAAGAGACACAGGAAGAGAACATAAGCTCTGGAAAGAAAGGTAATGGTGTATTTTGAAGAGAAAGATGACGGTCATGCCTTTGTGCAGTCGGGTGGAGAAGCCTCGCTGTCTGCCTTCTCCAACTCTAATGAGATATGAGCTACGGCCAGGAGAAAGGAGAGAGGAAGAGGAATAGAAAAAGGAGAGAAATGATGACATACTAAGGGCATTACCCTAAACACACACACGCACACACACCTCTGACTATGAGTTCAAGAAAAGGGCCAACATTCCCTTTCCCTCAAGAGACTGAAAACACCCAGCAGAAGTGAAATGCAGCATGAAGCAGAGAGAGAGAGAGAGAGAGAGAAACAGAGAGAGATAGTGTTAGTGTTCGAGTGTAGTCCAGAAAAAGTGAAGGAGGCGTGGCCACTGTGCCTGTCAATCCCAATAAGGAGGAGTGGCCTCTTCTTCTTCTTCGGCAGTTGTCATCCAGTAAGTCCTTTAACACTCGCGTGGCCTCAGTGTCTGCCAACCACAGGAAAGGAGGCGTGGCCATTGTGCCTTTTAGTCCAAATAAAGCAAATATGGCTTCTGTGTCAATCCTCAAGGAGGAGGTGTGGCCTCTGAATCATTCCCGCAAAGAGGTCACGCCTCTTTTACCGTCACCATCAGGCGCATTAAAGGATTTATGACCTCCCTCATTCCAAAGTAAAAACGTTGATCTAATACAGTCAAAGTGTTTGTACTGGACACACACACACTCTCTTATGTAACATTACTGTTTGTCTTCTGGTTGTGTGCATGCATGTCTGAGCCATGTCACTTGCTTGCTATTGTTGTTGCAGTGTGCTGACCTGTTTCTTCTAACTGACAACACACACACACACACACACACACACACACACACACACACACACACACACACACACACACACACACACACACACACACACACACACACACACACACACACACACACACACACACACACACACACACACACACACACACACACACACACACACTTTGACTGTCGAGGCCAGGCCATACTATGTCACAGTCTCTGGGAAAGCTGTCACAAACATCTTTACCCTGAAACGCGTTCTTGTGTGCGTTTTACACAACTGCCTGTCAATATCTCACACGCACACACAGTTACATAGCCGTCACGGGCAATAAATTAAAGTGGAATTACTGACTCCACGCTGTGCAGTCTGTCACCATGACGATCGCACTGGAATCAACCGGACGCTCAGCTGAGATTTCTACGACTGTGCTCCAAAAAAAAAAAAAAAAAAAAACCCCAGACGAGTTAGAAAGCTACGAGAGGGAAGCGTCTCGCTCTACGCAGTGTCACTTCTAATGAGCTCGCAGTGGAGGAGCCCACAGATTGGCTGTGTTTCCGTGTGTTCTCTGAGCTGATTGGCTGAAAGCGAGCCTGAGGTGAGACGGGGGTTACTTGCTCTCCTGTAATTGCGGGAAATGGCTCCGTCATCCGCCAATTAGCCGAACGACGTGACACACGCTGGTGTCAGAATTAATCACTTCAGCGTTAATGAGAGCTGCTGGAGCAGGGGACGGATCTCTGTTAGAGATCTTCTACAGAGATGCGGAGAAAGTGAAAATAAAGACGGGCATGTCACTTTGTCTGCGTGCATGTAGGGTGCCTGATGTTGCTCAGACAGACAAAGACAGACAAAATGCCTGGGAGAGAAACAGAATACTGTATGTACAGGATATATTAGAAAAAATATATATATATATTTTATTATTGTTGTTAAAATATTTCAAATAAGACAGCATGATAGATAATAAATACATTTTGTTTTTAAAGGGAGGCGGTGTGTATGCTGAAGCAGGCGATTAATAATAATCCTCCACTCCCAAGTGATACTGACTGTGCCTGAAACTCCCTTTCTCTCTCTCTCTCTCGACAGGTCACGATTCTACAAATTCAGCATCTGCTGCACTGCAGGGTGAGACGGTACTTAAAGCACTAGAGATCTGCAAGTGGGTGTGAGTGTGTTTCATTTTGTGCTCTCAAACAGAAGGGACACTGCCTGGTGCTTCAAGAAGTTTTTTCTGTCCCGCTTGTCCTCTGGCACCAATTCTCAGGACGGGCACGTGGATAGAGAGGTACTGCAGACGTTTTTGGCATGTCTGAGACTCCGGGCATATCGCAGCACAGTGTTACGTAACCCAGACAGGACCGGGTTTAGCACCGAGGACGGTAGGGGATGTCTGAATCAGACACTAATGACTCAGACGTGCCGGTGAGGGCGCCGGATCCCGCTGCGCTGAAACAGATCATTAGACCTTGCAGAAGCAAACGGCAGGTCAGATGTTCACCTGTCTCTCTCGTTCTGTCTCTCTCTCTCTCTCCCCCTTTCTGTCTCTGTGTGTGTCCAAGTCAGTGAACATGTAGAAAGTGACATCTGCAGAAAATCTGATCTTTGTTCAAGATTTTTCAATCTGATTTTGTTCGAGACCTCGACGGACCTTCGCATTACGATCGAGACCTCATTACGCTGACTACAAGCAAGGCGCTGACTTCATAAATCGAACCGGTTTTACATTTTAATTAAGCAGGAAAGAAGTATATATGATAAATAATACATGTTTTTATTTTCATAACGTGCACAGTGCAGACATTTTCCCCATCAGAACGTCCAATCAGGATGTTTTTGTGCAAATAAACATATTGTGCACGTCATGATCTCCGGATTTACAGAGTAGTTAAAGGTGTTTATACAGAGACATGGGAGTGTGGGTTGTCTGAGTGTGATTTATAATGAGTGTGTGACAGATGGCAAGAGAAACACTGAAGTGTTAAGTGGAAAGACAGACTGCATGCTTGACAGACCGGAGACATGAGCTGACAACCAAACACAAAGACTGGCGTTTAACCCAGCATGCTCTTCTCTCTCTCTTTACCTGTGATGATCTCTCGTACTTCTGCGTCCACAGTCTTCCTCAGTAGGCGGAGCAGAGCGGGCACGCCCCCGGCGTTTCTCACGGCGATCTTGTTGTCGTCGGTGGCTTTTCCGTACACCAGGTTCCTCAGGGCGCCGCACGCGTTCCTCTGCACCTCCACAACCTTGTGGTCCAGCAGATCCACCAGGTGCTTGATTCCGCCCAGCCGACACACCTGAGTAACATGAGACGCGTGAGATTTAACCAGTATCGGTGAGAATGGAACGGCTGGAATTTATGGCAAAACTGATGAAGGAAATATCAGAGAAATTAAAAAACGATACAGAGATAAAATATATGATATAAAGTGATGGAAAGTGAATGAATAGTATTTCTACTGCTGATGCTCACCATCTGTGCGTTTTTTTTTTCTCCTTCACACACACACTTCAAAAAATAGATTAAATTGTTCAAATCTGCCTGGTTTCAACCACTAAGCTTAAAAAAACCAATGTGTTTTTGTAACCAAATACAGTGTTTCTGTAAATAACACTAGATAGATCTATGGATAGATAGGTTGGTGAGTGGATGGATGGATAGGTAGGTGGATAGTTGGATAAGGATGGATGGAAAATTGGATAAGGGGTAGATGGATGGATGGATGGATGGATGGATGGATAATTTAATAAACGGGTGGGTGGATGGATAAATGAATGAAGGGGTAGATAGTTAGATGGATGGATGGATGGATAGATGGATGGACAGGTAAATAATAATACAGCGAATAACCTCAACAAATGACAAATAGATCATCTGTTAGATATATCGAGAAAATAAAAGAGGGAAATGGTTTGCAAATGGTTTAGCAATGAATATGCATCAAGTTTGTTTTTCACTAATTCTTTTTCTCCCTGATCCTCTTTATTTTCTCCCTTTTTCTCACACTGTGCCCTTTTCTCTGTCTCTGGTTCTTTGCCAGATAGATAGATAGATAGATAGATAGACAGACAGACAGACAGACAGACAGACAACTTCACTGATGCAGAAAGAAATTCCAGACATCCAGTAGGAATGAAGACAGTAACACAAAGTCAGGTATGCAGTTGTGATTGCACACTGTATATCTTACATAAAGTGAGTAGACACAGGGTAAATGTGAGAGCTGACAAAAGTTACTAGTGCAATGCTAAAACTGCTAGAATATATATAAAGAATATATAAAAGCGTACAAATCACGAGTAATAAAAAGGGGAATAAATGAATAATAATTGAAATGAAGTAAAATGCAGTGCAACCTTTGATAGCGGCAGCACTTCTTAAGTCGCACAGACACTGTGGGATTCGTAACTCACACCACACCTTTTAATCAAGTTTTACCCACATGACCTGAAGCTGCGATCTCCCTGCTCACACTTTACGTAGTAAAAGTAACCAGCCATGATATGAGTGCTCACATTGTATTTTTAAATAGAACTGAATGTTTGTTTAATCATAATTCCAAAAATGGTTTATTCACACAAAATATCTGGAGCGTAGAAGATTGTGTTAAAAAGGTGAAAAGCAATTTTATTTTAAACAGAAACTAAAACGCATACATAATGTGGAGAGCATGGTCTGTCCGTTCTGAAGAGAGAACTGGACCGTGTACATCTGTGGACTGTATGAGTATATGGGGACGCCTAGTCAACCTAGTCAAGTCACAATGTTTACAAAAACCAGACTGTACACCTGCTCACACTGCAAGTCATCCATGCATTCTCTATACTGTGTGTCCTGCGTAGGGTCATGCGAGACCTGAAGTCTATCTCAGAGAACTCGGAGCACAAGTTAGGGGACACCGTGGATCTGTCACAGTGTACAAGCACACACACAAACTCTTACACCAAGCGTGGGGAGGACACGCAAACTCCACGCACGCATGCACGCACACCAAGGCATTTCGGACCATTTCCCGCTCCCAACTTTGTGGGAACAGTTTGGGGATGGTCAGTTCCATGTGGCGAGTATAGTGTGGAAGAACTTGACTGGCTGCACAGAGTCCAGACCTCAACCCC
Organism: Clarias macrocephalus; assembly: GCA_011419295.1. Classification (NCBI taxonomy): domain Eukaryota; kingdom Metazoa; phylum Chordata; class Actinopteri; order Siluriformes; family Clariidae; genus Clarias; species Clarias macrocephalus. The sequence continues at coordinate 87,868 of JAAGKR010002492.1, read as the reverse complement.
ATTTGAGATGAATTAGAGCGGAGACTGCGAGCCAGGCCTTCTAGTGTCTGACCTCAGAAATGGCCTTCTGGAAGAAGGGTCAAAAATTCACATAAAATACTCCTAAACCTTGTGTAAAACCTTCCCAGAAGAGTTGAAGCTGTTATAGCTGCAAAGTGGATGGGGCCAACATCATATTAAACCCTATGGATTACCAATTGGATGTTACTCGAGTTCACATGCATGTGAAGGCAGACGAGTGAATACTTTTGGCAATATAGTGTATAATGAGCGAAAATGAGCAGCAGGTGAAGCTCCACTCGACGTGGTTTAACAGTCTGCAGAATGAGAGGGGCAACTGTAGGCTTTGCTAGTAAAAGAAGGCTTGTGTCTGTGATCTAAATGGACCTCACGCATAAACCAGAATCCTCCAAATGCCGCGTCTGGGGAGCTACGCTCATTACAATCTCCATCTGAGCAGCCTGATCGAGTTAATCAAGGTCAAGAGATCCGCAAAGGTCTTTAGGAGTAACTGAATGCCGGAGGATGTTTAATTTGGGTTTGGAGTGCGGATCCCCGGGAGGGCTGTTGCAGATAAATGCCATGAACGCTTCACCCTGGAACACACTGCCGTGTGAAGATAATCGCTATCCAAACATCTGGCCTTCTTTCTCGGAACACGCGGCGCTCCCGAGCAGAACGGTTCTGCCGAGTCGAGGATAATGTTCGGAAATTGTGTATTTATCTGCGAGTTTTGGAATCGCAAGAACAAATACGGCGTACAAATCAGATCACCGTGTGTATGGAGCGAGCGTGTGTAATTTATTTATGTACGGTGGCATGCTGGTGTCTCTGCAGTGATTTGAGAGAGAACGAGAGATGGGGCTCAGGAAAAGAACAATGTTTCTGAGTGGAGGGATGTGTAGTGCTCTGGAAAAACAGCAATATCCTGAGGTCTGACTGAGCAAATCTCTAAAGCTCAAGGTGAAGCCAGACTTTCACTGCACGCTCTGAACTCTCTCAACAGGGTGCGGCTCAGATATCTAAGAGCATAGACTTGGAAATACATGGAAAGCAGTTAGATGTACAGTATATAGATATCTAAGGATTTTCTGTGCGCGCATGTGTGTGTGTGTGTGTGTGTGTGTGTACATGAAGACGGATAAAAACGTGTCTTTGAATTTATCATTGAAATAACTATTACATTAGTCATGTTTTGTATTCAGTTCAAGTGTGTGAGTGTTTGCGCGTGTGTGTGTGTGTGTGTGTGTGTGTGTGTGTTACCTCTGCCTTGGTGCGATTATCTCCGAAACACAGGTGCTGTAGGTAAGCTGCAGCATTGGCTTGCACAGAGGGGAACTGATGCTGCAGCATGTGAATCACCTCTGGCAACTCTGGGTCTCTCCACGCAAACTCTCTGAAACAACACACAGGAACACACACTTCCGTTAAAGATAGATGGACAAGTCTGGACCGTGCAAGACAGATTTATAACAAGACGGCAAATTATTTAGACAAACATACATCCCTTATAAACAATAATTTCCATAAAACTTTGTGATAGTTCCATAACACTGCAGTGATGACCAGTCAAATAAAAAAAAAGTTTAGCTGTTTCCGTAAAGATGTTCCACAAGACGGATCAGTGTGTGTCAGTGTAGTGCGATGTAGTGTTTGGACGTGCGGTACACAGCATGGATTGTAACTTTGACAAATGATGAGTACAAGCAGAAGGCCATTGAGTACTAGCTCAAGGTGAATATAAACAGCTCCGTTCACTGGGGATCCTGCCTGATCTGGCAACGCTGCAAGTTAAGAGTCAAGCTAGCCAAGTTGGAGTAAAAGGGACAATGTCTTTTTAATTTTATATAAACACATGGCCAGACAAAGTTGACACAGGCTGTATATATGCTAATACACTATTATTGCCAAAAATATTTACTCGCCTGCCTTCACATGCATATGAACTTGAGTAACATCCAATTCTTAATCCTAGGGTTTAATATGATGTTGGCCCCGCCCTTTGCAGCTATAACAGCTTCAACTCTTCTGGGAAGGCTTTCCACAAGGTTTAGTTTAGAGTGTTTATGTGAATTTTTGACCATTCTTCCAGAAGCACATTTGTGAAGCCAGACACTAGAAGTCCTGGCTCTCCGTCTCCGCTCTAATTCATCCCAAAGGTGTCGAGGTGATGTGCGGGCCAGTCAAGTTCTTCCACACCAAACTCGCTCATCCATGTCTTAATGGACCTTGCTTTGTGCACTGGTGCACAGTCATGTTGGAACTGGTGTGGGGTTGTTTTTCAGGAGTTAGGCTAGGTCCCTACTTTCAGTGAAAGAAACTCTGAATGCTTCAGCATACCAAGGTGTTTTGGAAAATTTCATGCTTCCAACTTTGTTGGAACAGTTTGTGGACGGCCCCTTGATGCTACTCAAGTTCATACGCATATGAAGGCAGGCGAGCGAATACTTTTGGCAATATAGTTTCTTTCAGTTTCTATACAACCTCGAGTGCAACATTTTACAGAGGAGAAGCTCCTACTTTGCAGTTCCTCCTACTATGTCGAGTTTTTCTTTCTTATTATTATATTAAAAAAAACTAAAACCTATCTAAAAACTTTATTTAATATGGATCAAATGGATGCTTGAGGATTAAGGATTGGAGTCTTAGGAAAAAGGATTTGACTGTTACCGTTGCTTTTGCTTACAAAGACATTATTTTTATGGTTGTTCTGCAGTTCCTAGCGCAATATCTGCTGGAGCTATGAGAGGTTTGTTGAAAATCCTAATTATATTCCTCACACACGCATTTCAATTAAGCAAGAAAAATTACTACAACTTGGACTTAATTAGCTAGTGTCTGAATACTTAAACACCCTCGAGAGTCATGAGTTGATTCGTTTTTTGTTTTTTGCTGTATAAAGTGATTGCAGGATTATGAGAGGCTTGAGTTATCTGCACAAAAGTCAATAATGTACACACGGTAGATTAGCTCTAGTGTGTGGCCATGAATAAGAGTGAGGGAATCAATATGCTGCACCTACTGTACATCACACACGTGATAAATGTCACATAGGCACAAACATAGCTGGACTGGATGATGTAAGCAATTTTAGGGGTGGGGGGTGGTGGGGGGGAGAAGCTGTAGGATGGAACCTGAATACAGGAGCACTATAAGGTAGATACAAACATGAAATTTAACAGAATTAAGATCACTATTTCAGCAGAGTTACATTACTAAGCAACGGAAAATTTTAAAACAGCTGGTTATAAAAATAAATAAATAAATAAAAACATTTAATTTTAAGTTGTTGGCTTGGCTTGTTCATCAGGGACAATCTGATCATTTTGATTCAAACACATTCACATTTCATACAAACTTCCATAATTATAATGATTGTGTAAAGCTGCTTTGCGACAATGACAACTGTTAAAAGCTCTATACAAATAAAATTGAATTGAATTGTTTTTGAAAAGATGACTTTGAAGCAATAGAAAAAGGCCATGTGGTATGATGGGTCAAGAATGGCCCTATTCCAAAGTGATGGAAAGTCAGTGTCCCATCTGTACAAGTACAGTTGTAGAGTTAAAAATAGACAGACAGGTCCGGACCGTGCAATACAAATGAATAACAAGACGGCACACTATTTAGACGAACCATACATCCCTTATAAATAAGCATTACCATAGAACTCTGTGATAGTTCCATAAGACTGCAGTGATGACCAGTAAAATAAAAAAAAAGTTTAACCATTTCCGACAATGAGTACAAGCAGAAGGCCATTGAGTACCAGCTCAAGGTGAATATAAACGGCTCCGTTCACGGGGGATCCTGCCTGACCTGGCAACGCTGCAAGTCAAGAGTCAAGCTAGCCAAGTTGGAGTAAAAGTAAAACTGTACAAGTTTCTGGAGGCGGTGTTATGATCTGAGGTTACTTCAGTTGCTCAGGTCTAGGCTCAGCAACATTGTGTGGAAATAAATGAAGTCACCTAATGACCTGAATGTACTGAATGACCAGGCTATCACATCCATAGATCCTTCCCTGATGTCGCAGGCATGTTCAAGGACTCAAACTGTGAAAGAATAGTTCTGGGAGCATGAGGAATCATTTTCACACATGAAAGCTAAAGTCGTGAATGATCCTTTATCAAATTACATTTACTCCATTTGGTAGATGCTCTAATCCAGGGCAACTTACATTTCTCTCATTATACAGCTGAGCAGTTGAGGGTGAATGGACTTGCTCAGTTTGGTGTTGGTGTGTTGTTCTGGTCAGTATTCCAACATCATAACCACTGAGCTGTCCCTGATCCTGGCGCTGCCCCTTGACAAACCTCTCCACCCTTTACATCACATCACCAAACCAGACAGGGTTGATGGAGAAAGAAAATTTGTCTTAAGCGCAATTGTTACAGTAAGGGTTTTACACTATGCCTTCCTTGACTCCTACACCTTTTCCTCGTCTAAACCACTGAACTTCTCCAAGCTTTAAATACATGCATGCATACGTCCAAGAGGGGTTAGCATGCTGCCAAAAAAGTAAAAAGTCCCAGGCAGTTGCCAAGTCTCGATAAACAGGAGTATGCTAAGATCATTATACTTCGTTTCACCTAAAATGAAGACTGGCGAACCCCAAATTACACCTAATTTAAGTCATGTCAATTCATTTTCTGCCAAAATCACCATTTCCGTGTGCATACTCCCACCAGAGCAACAACTCCTCTAATAATTCTAAATAATTCTGCAGCAGAGACATTTAGCTGCAGCTGGTCAGGAAATCAAACTGTCCGTCAACTCAAATGCAATAAAAACAATTTCCCTGCCTTAACGCTCTCTGCGAGTTGACATTTAACGGTGTCGTCTCAGCAACACGGCGGCCGGTCGTATTGTCAGGGAACGGAATTTGCTCATTATTGTTGCCAAACTTATTTTTCTCCTCCAAACAGCCATGGTTGCTGGGCAAATGAGACACTCTGCAATCATATTACCACGTTCTTCACACTGGCCACCAATTCTTTTTTCTTAACCAGCCCAGTTACGCATTACACACTATATTCCACATGCAGTGCGTGTAGTAGCTGATTTTCTGTAGTGTACTGATGCCTCAGATCAAACACAAACCTTATTCACTAGACAGAAATATCAGTACCTCAATTCACTGAACTGCAACAAACTTCAAGTTTCAAAAACAGAGTACCTGATTTACATTTCTTTATTCTCATTTGACTCCAGTGTGCAGTAGAGGTCCTGCTTGGTGGTAGAACTCGCCATGAAAATTTAAATACGGAAGAGGAAATAAGATAATATAAGATAAGGAGAGGAGAGAAGTGAAAAAAGAGGAGATGAGGAGAGAAGAGAGGAAAGGTGAACAAAGAAGAGAAGAAAAAGAAGAGAAAATAAAAATAAAAGGAAAAGCAGAAGAAAAGATGGGAGGTGAGGAGAAGAGAAACTTGAATTTGGCACAGGTTTTACACCCTTCCTGATGCAACCCTCACTTTTTATCTGGGCTTAGGACCGGCACTGCGCCCAGTGAGCACTAGGTGGGAATTGTATAAAAGTACAATAGTACTTTAAAGAAAAGTAAAGTGAGGGGAGATGGGAGAAGGTGATTAGGGGATGACCTGTACTGTATATAATAGTACTTGCTCTCATTTAAAATCATTAATCCCAGTGTTTATTAAGAAGATTTATGTATTTGATAAGCTTTATATAAGCTTCACTTTTATAAGCAGCTCTGAGTAAGAGCGTATTCCAAATGCCAAAATAAGTCAAGACGAGAGGAATCGGATGTGAGAAGGGAGTCGACTCCCTGTGCACCGCACTAAAGGCATACAAAGTGCACTATTTGTGCAGCAGCTCCTAAGCATACTGAGATATGTGTGTGTGTGTGTGGTTCTGAACAGAAATGTGTAGTCAGTGTGGGATTGTATCTCAGTCAGGGTGTCACATAAATGAAGCTCCGGAGATGAAGAGGTGTTCGTGGTTCTGCAGTGACTGAGTGAGGGTTTTCTGTAGTCAGGACAGATTCTGTACTTTCACTGACATTACATGAATCTGCAGGCTCAGTAGGAGCCTACACTACTGGAAACTGAATTATAAATCTATATAATTATACGCTATAAAAACAGCCCTGCATTATTAAAGATGAGCTCGTCTTTTGGGAAAGCAAAAAACACTTTTAAAAACCCTACCTGCAACCCAAAATGCACTCATCTTGATCACGGGTGGCTTCCTGTTCGAGTATGACTGTGTACCACACTGAGAAGGCAAACAGCAGGGCTTGATTCGAACTCCTTTAAATTACTTATATGATCCGGTGAGTAAACTGATTTCTCCTCCTGATTAGACTCCAGGAGCAGACTGTGTGTGAGATTGGGGGCAGCGGTGTAAAGGACAATCTTGAGTGGGTGTGAATGATGTAGTGATATCCACAGGCAGGACGCATAGGGGTGGGGAGGGGCTGACTTTACTAAAAAGGCAAGCTCTCAAAATTAGCCTGGAGCAACACTGCATTTACACTGCTTTGATTTACAGCATACACG
>JAAGKR010002492.1:0-81327 GCA_011419295.1 Clarias macrocephalus | reverse complement strand
TAGTAGCTGATTTTCTGTAGTGTACTGATGCCTCAGATCAAACACAAACCTTATTCACTAGACAGAAATATCAGTACCTCAATTCACTGAACTGCAACAAACTTCAAGTTTCAAAAACAGAGTACCTGATTTACATTTCTTTATTCTCATTTGACTCCAGTGTGCAGTAGAGGTCCTGCTTGGTGGTAGAACTCGCCATGAAAATTTAAATACGGAAGAGGAAATAAGATAATATAAGATAAGGAGAGGAGAGAAGTGAAAAAAGAGGAGATGAGGAGAGAAGAGAGGAAAGGTGAACAAAGAAGAGAAGAAAAAGAAGAGAAAATGAAAATAAAAGGAAAAAGCAGAAGAAAAGATGGGAGGTGAGGAGAAGAGAAACTTGAATTTGGCACAGGTTTTACACCCTTCCTGATGCAACCCTCACTTTTTATCTGGGCTTGGGACCGGCACTGCGCCCAGTGAGCACTAGGTGGGAATTGTATAAAAGTACAATAGAACTTTAAAGAAAAGTAAAGTGAGGGGAGATGGGAGAAGGTGCGAGAAGAGAAAATAAGTCAAGACGAGAGGAATCGGATGTGAGAAGGGAGTCGACTCCCTGTGCACCGCACTAAAGGCATACAAAGTGCACTATTTGTGCAGCAGCTCCTAAGCATACTGAGATATGTGTGTGTGTGTGTGTGACATTACATGAATCTGCAGGCTCAGTAGGAGCCTACACTACTGGAAACTGAATTATAAATCTATATAATTATACGCTATAAAAACAGCCCTGCATTATTAAAGATGAGCTCGTCTTTTGGGAAAGCAAAAAACACTTTTAAAAACCCTACCTGCAACCCAAAATGCACTCATCTTGATCACGGGTGGCTTCCTGTTCGAGTATGACTGTGTACCACACTGAGAAGGCAAACAGCAGGGCTTGATTCGAACTCCTTTAAATTACTTATATGATCCGGTGAGTAAACTGATTTCTCCTCCTGATTAGACTCCAGGAGCAGACTGTGTGTGAGATTGGGGGCAGCGGTGTAAAGGACAATCTTGAGTGGGTGTGAATGATGTAGTGATATCCACAGGCAGGACGCATAGGGGTGGGGAGGGGCTGACTTTACTAAAAAGGCAAGCTCTCAAAATTAGCCTGGAGCAACACTGCATTTACACTGCTTTGATTTACAGCATACACGAGCTAAAGTCTTATGCTGTATAAATCTCTCCTTTACCACTGCACCCACCTTCGTGTGTGTGTGTGTGTGTGTGTGTGTGTGTGTGTGTGTGTGTGTGTGTGTGTGTAGTATATACACAAAACTGTATGTGTGTGGCTACTCCAAACCACCTGCCACAGTGTCAACACACACGAGGTTGTGAACAGCACACCCGCTGTGCAAGGTCAGGGAAATTGATGCGAGTAGGTCACGAGAGGGGAGGAGAAAACGCGCTCTCTCTCTCTCTCTCTCTCTCTCTCTCTCTCTCTATCACACATGTCTTGCTTTGCTATACAGAGAAGCATCAGAGCAGTGTGGGAATCCACAGAAAGGGGCCAAGCGCGAGACTTAGTGCTGAAAGGCTTGGCCCCCTGCCCGGCCCACTCCAGAGAGAATGGAGGGAATACGACAGTGTTGAGTCAGCACCAGGAGGGAACAGTCCAGTAAGCAGGAGCAGAATCACTTTATATATACACATACACACACACACACAAGAGCTACTTTAACTGCTTTTAAAAGAATAATAATAATAATTTAAAAAAATTATCATCAGAATCGCACATTTATCAAACTTCAGAAAACCCACACTAAAGCACAGAGACCTGTATTTGCTTCTGTATTCCAGATTTGGTTGGGTAAGGGCTCAGATGAAGTGCATCATGTTATATATACAGGTAGTCCACAACTTACAAACAAGTTCTGTTCCAGGAGCATGTTCGTATGTCAGATTTGTTCTTAAGTCCGACAAAGTGAATCTTAGATGCCTTCGACACTAATATGTAAATGTATAGAATACCATCATGTGGCTACAAAGCATAACGAACGTAAGGAAATGAATAGATGCCTCACATGTCAAATGTAACAGTGGTAAACCAATATTTGGATTATTCTCCATTGGGTCAGCTTTACAGGACAGCCATTTTCTATCATATTGTAAATATCGAAATCTGATGCCACTGCAGTGTCTATTTTTTGTACAATACACGTGAGTACTTTGGTGATTTGTTCGCATTTATGAACGTTCGTAGAACTGTGGTGTGTTCGTATCTGTGGAAATTCATAACTTGAATGTTAGTAATTAGGGGATGACCTGTACTGTATATAATAGTACTTGCTCTCATTTAAAATCATTAATCCCAGTGTTTATTAAGAAGATTTATGTATTTGATAAGCTTTATATAAGCTTCACTTTTATAAGCAGCTCTGAGTAAGAGCGTATTCCAAATGCCAAAATGTAAATGATTTTGCATATCCCAGTAAGAGAGCTGGGGTAAAAGTGCAGGGTCAGCCATCATACAGCTCCCCTGGCAACAGTGGCAGTGCTAGGGCTTCAACTGCCGACCTTCCACAAACTCTATGCACATATACCGGTGGCAAAAATATGAGCCCTAACCCTGTGGGTCATGAAAGTGGGAACCGGGCTTAAACCAGGGTTCAGCCCCTTTACGAAATCTCATGTAGGAAGCATGCAAGTGTGGTTCTGGATTCTTATTATCGCAAAGTGGTATAAAAAAACTAAAAAAATATATATATATAAAAAAGAAAAAAGAAAAAAAAGAAAGAAAAAAAAAGAAAGGAAAAATTAAAGAAGGAATCATTTAAGGGAGAGTCAACTAAAATGACTGGCATTAGGTTTGATCTACATCGTGTAATAGACTATATGCTTTTATATATGCTCAATTTCATGCTTGACAACAGAAAGAAAGAAAATTAAATAGAAGACACATTCATAACATTGATAAAAGACAATATTACAGATCTGGTCAAAAGATTTGGTCAACATGTAAGATGAAATGTGTGTGTTTGTACCTGGGGTCTTTCTGAATACTGTCGATGGAGGGAGATCGAATGGCTCCGTCCTCGATGCCGATGGCATGCCGGGTAAAGCCAGCGTCAGAGGCTCGATACGGGCCGGGCCGGTACGGGTCTGAGTACGTCACCGCTGTGTAGTTGTTACTTCTTTGGTATGTCATGTTGCTGCGCTGGCTGGAGCTCCTCTGCAGGGTCCCCACAGCTTAGAGAAAAACATGAGACATGCGACAACACGACTTTTAGGGTAACTATCTATCAGAAGCACACAGAGAGAGAGAGAGAGAGAGAGAGATGCTGTGTGGGAAACAGCCTAAAGAGAACTGACGGCAAAAGAGCATCTGCACTAGTGGGTGTGTGGGTGTCTGGGATTTTACAGCCTTTTCAACACACGCACACACACATACGCACAGAGTTATCCCATCAACCTGGAAGCCATTATAGCTGTCGACTCCTGTAGTAAACACGACTCACTTTTTGCCAGCGCGTTCTTGTTATTTTCACGTGCAGGACGTTTACAGAAACCTCTGGCAGCTTCAAACCTGCAGACATGTACTACAGAGCTGATAACTGACGACGAGACTAACTTTCTCCATGAGCTACGCCTGTATACAGACAAACAGCTAGGGACAGACTCTATATCCTGCCAAGCCTTGTTAAATATTTAGCTAGTGAGCACCTTGTCCGTGTCGTTCTTTGTAAATAATGACTCTTTCTCCTGCTTCATCACAACTACGTTCCTGGTTTTCCACGTAACAAGCCAGCTCAGTCCCAGTAGGATCCTGTGAATCAGCTCGGGTCAGACGGTATATTACGGATAATAACTCAGACACCCACACATAACACACACACCCACACAATATAAAAGGCAATATTACCAAACACATTTGATGTGAATTGTGAACAAGAACGTGAACTGAGCTGAGTCATGAACAGTACCGGCCTGATGTTCACATGGCTTATCTAAAGGATCATGCCTCAAATTGATTTCTGAAACAAAAGCAGAATTTGGTTTCTGCGTATAAGATGTGTTTCAACTACATTCAATGTTTAATCATTTAACGGTGCCTAAATCTGCTTTTAACTAATAAACAAAAAGCCCAATTCCCACTTTAGTAACATTTGCTACGGATAACTACAGGTTCAGAAATGGAGCTTGTAAACACACCCTGACACAATTAGCAAGAAAGCGCTAAAGGCAGATCTAAGTGGAAATACACCTGTGCTATGTAAACGCATGATTTGTTATGGTAGAGCACAGATAATGCTGATCGGTTATGTAACACAGGGCCGCTACAGCACCCAAATCACACTAAGTCACAAATGGGCCTGAACAGGGTTACAGAAACATACAGTGGACTTATGCCGGATCAATAAGTTTATAAAAAGCTGTAGCTCTTTATGTGCATGCTCAAAAAAAATCAAGGCCCACGCCGGCAATCTCAGGCACACCCTGGTAAGGTGCACTTTTACCACTGGACTAACCCACGGCATATCGCGATTTGTGAAATTGTCAAGATTTATTGATAAAATTGTCATACTAAAAAGCTGGGGTTAATTTTGCCAAGAGTGAACATAGAAATTTAAACAGCAGTTAAAGGATGAATCACAAAAAAATACTAAAAAGATCTGATTTCTCAAAGCGTGTGACGTAGTAACATCATCTATCACAATATCTATATTGTATCATCATATTGCTCAGCCTTAGCATAAATCTTTAAAATCCTTGAAGAGGGAATTTATCACAGTCCAAAGACATACACTGTAAGCTCAATGACATTTCCAAATTGCATAGTGTTAAACTGTGTATGTGTGGGTGCCTTGCAATAAGTTGGCATCCCATCCAAGATGTCCCCTACCGTATCCCCCGAGTTCCCTGGAATAACCTGCAGGCCCAACTATGCAGAATAAATGGCATGGAGATACACTAGATAATGGTGAAGTGATCTCATCTGTTAGTGTACAATGTGAAATCCATCATGATGTGGAGACATATCCCTGGAGACAGACCAATGGCCAATGGAACCCTGACTGATGTGAGGTACCGGAATGAAAATTGTGAAATCAAACGCTGATGCGACGGGCCTTGGGTTCTGGTTCAGGATAATTCCCAGAGCGTTTATGCAGTTCCTGGATGATGAAGGCATTGATGCCATTGGCTGGCCCTCACGTTCTCCTGACCTAATCCAGTTGAGCACCTGTGGGACATTATGTTTTGGGGCATCTGATGCCACCGAGTACAACTACAGACTGTCCAGGAGCTCACTGATGCAGGGCTGGGAGGAGATCAATCAGGACACCATCCACCACCTCATGAGAACATGCCCAGATGATGTCGGACACACTGGGGCCATACACACTTCTGAGTTACGTTATGAGTTGCTGTGATAAAAATTCACACAACTTGCATGAGGGCGTTTTCATTTGGGCGTTTTCACTTGTTTAGATTGATGCTTTTGGTTTCCATTGATCGTTATTTCATTTGTTGGGAACAAATGACATGAAAATAGTAAAGATTTTCATCTTGAACAATTCCTTCATCAAGATCCGATGCATGGTTTAATTGATAGAAGTTCAATTGTATTATACAGAGGATTAAAAAAAAAAACTTTAAACTCTTTTTGATTACTATGTTTCACATACACTTAATTTTTAATGTAACTGTTTTCCATGCATGAAGACTAAATATGAAAGAGATGTGTGTGTGTGTGTGTGTGAAAATTTTCTCCCTTAACTGTAGGCGACTAGCTGAAACAGCATTAGAGCATTAACCAGGCGAACTAGCTCATTTAATTCAATTAACTTAGCACTGATTGGTTCTTTAATATGAGGGCTTATTTTGGATTAAGTCAAAATTGCATAGTGCACTCGAGCTGAAAAATATTTTCACACATGATTCATTCTTTTTATTCGAAGCAAACGCGGCAAGACTTATGACTTTATGCGTGCACTCAAGAATTTTGGAATTTCCCGTCAGGGCCTCCGGTATTACAGTAATAAGGAAAATATGATCCACATTACACCTCTAAATTCACATAACGCCACATAACTGTCAGTGGTCTGTACGATTATCAGAATAAATGAACGTGCTTTAGATTCGTGAAGCGAGAATTTTTGTTCCATCTATGTTTCCCCTCCACTGAATCGTGTGCACTGTCTGTGTTTCTCACTTACTGCGGTGCCACCAATCAGCGAGGGTGAGGCTGCGGGTGATTTTCTCCACATTGTACTGACTGGATGTTTCTTTTTTTGGCCACTGAAGCAATAGGCAGGCTAAAGGTGCCATCTGGTACACAAACAGGTGACACTACTGTGACCGCTCGGGCTTTTACCCATAAAACAGCATCTGACGCGAGTGATATGTTCCTCATTAAGGGTTTTACATAAATGCTTTATATCTTACAGGTATTTCTGCCTGACTGTAACCACAATTAGCTTGGAATTGGGTCTAAGGCAAAGCTTATGACGGGAATGATTAAAGCTGGCATGGACGGACGGCCGAGACAGAAATGGGTTATTAAGATTTAATTTAACCACCACACCGAGTGTACTCAGGGATCCACGTGGATTATTTGTAGTGAGCTGGTAAGAAGACCCAAATGACCTTTCATCTTCTCGTCTCGTCTGTAGTGATGCAGAGGAATACAAACATACTGCGATGCAGGCATTTATGAAAGAGCTGTCTTCAGACTTTTTATGAGCAAACCTATCAGTTATGAGGGGATGAGGCTGGGGTGTACACTCGGACAGCACAAGAGAGCGAGAGATAAAAAGCCAATTCACTTCAGCTATAATTCGGAAAAGTTTGAAGGGCTTTACTTCTATTTTGACCAACGTTTCAATCCACGCTGAATCCGAAAGACGCGCGTAATCCGTGAGGCGGCGTGCCTTGCCTTTTTAATGCTTCGTCTCGGGTTTGTGCGCAGGAATTTCACAGAGCCTTTTAAGTCTCGCTTTCACATCCAACTTTATTTACAATTCTAATTAACTATACTGGTGCTTCATGGGAATTCAAACAACTATCGTCCTACATTCGTTATTTTATTTTTCCACATTATAAAGTGATGTATGTCTGTGTAACTGGGTCAGTCCTGCCCATGTTTTACTGACACTGTGGAAGGACTCTGGATACAAACAAATCATGTGACAGGTGAATATGGACGTCATAATTGGTACATGATAATAATAGATTTTTATGTAAATGCTCAAAGTTTGCATAACTTGATGTGTACCATTTTTTAAGAAAACATGAGTGAAGGCAAAACATATGTATTTTACTTCATATAGGACTCATCAATGGGACAATCATCAAACAAAACATGACAAAGAAAAGGAGGAAATATTCCCTGTTGAAAAGTTTGCATACCTTTAGTTCTTAATATCAAGTATTGCCCTCTTTAGCACTAATGATGGCATGCAGTCTTTTGTAATAATTGTGCATGAGGTGCTTAATTCTCTCAGGTGGTGCAGCTGCCCATTCGTCTTGGCAAAATGTCTCCAGTTCCTGAAATTTTTGTTGTTGTCTTGCATGAACTGCACGTTTGAGATCGCCCCAAAGTCACAGGACACTGTAACAGCCACGCCAGAACCTTCACGTTTTTCTGTTGTAGCCATTGAAGGGTCAACTTGTCCTCATGCATTGGATCGTAGTAGTGTTCTAACATCCAAGAGCGTCCCATGCGCAGCAATCATGCTTTAGAATGCAAATCGTCTGGCAGCAATTTTGGATAACATGCTGCATTCATCTCGCCATCGATTTTGACTACCTTCCCTGTGCCACTGGAGCTCAAACAGCCCCAAAACATAAGAGGTGCGCCAGAATGTTTTGCAGTGGAGATGGTGTACTTTTCATCGTAGGCCTTGTTGACTCCTCTCCAAACAAAGTACAATTTTGGTCTCATTGCTCCAAATGACTCTGCTCCAGAACCTGTGCTCCAGAACCTGTGCTCCAGAACCTGTGTTAATTGTTGAACCTTTTTCCTAATAATATTCCAATACTGGCATCAAAGCATTAATTTTACCAGGCTGATTTTTTTCAACTTTTTGTCGGTTGGGGATTGAGGATGTTTCCGTTCTATACTCCGTGTCTCGACACCTTCCTTAGAGTATCGGACCAAATTGTGTTTGCGGATATCCATGTTATCCATATGTTTATGCTTTTCTGCGAGTTGTTTCGATACAAGGTGCATGCTGTTCTTCTTTCGTTGCATTTTTGCTCGCACCGCATTTACGAATGAACTGATGTAACACGTTCACACCTGCACAGCAGTGACTGGGGAGACGGTAGCCTTAAACGGAAAACGCTGATAAGGCATAACATAGACGACCGAAGTTTTAATATAACCTGGAATGCGTATAATTTTTGACTCAACCATCGTATATTACAAGGGTAATAAAATCCAAGCAAAAATATGTTCTAAGCATACCATATCTAAGCATTGTTGAATTTCCATTTACTAGACACGGAGAAACTGTGGTTTTAGTCGAAATTTACGGATTTGTCACTTTGCTGCATTCTACACAGAATAAAGCAGATCTTAGTTTTTAAAGATATTTTTAAACGTCTTCTAGTCTGTCTTGGAAATTTACTCAGGAAGTGAACAGTCGCCTGTGGCTTGGCAGTGTGAAGGCAGAGTGAAATAAGGTGGCGATTAGCACTCTGCCACTTACACAGTGGACTCCAGCATGGAGACCTGCTCTTAGTCTCTCTCTCTTTCTCTCTCTCACTTTCGCTTACGTCCTCTCAGGGGGGTGAAGAAAATGCACGTTAAAGAACACAGTGTTCTCTATGGAGGGAGATAAAGACATGAAGGTACACCTGAGGCTTTAAGAGCAATCTCTCTCGCTCTCTCTCACTCACTCACACAAAGTGGCTTATAAGCTTATGAAAACTCACACATGAAGAATGACACTAGAATATGCCCATTTTAAAAAAGCCTCCCTCGAGATTAGAGGCAATCTTTGCGGCTTCTCAGCACACCTACAATCGGCATATGCAGCCCCGGCGCAGAAATCCCTCACCTAAACGCAAATTACACACTGACGCCCACCCTGACGCCCACCCTGACGCCCACCCTGACGCCCACGCTAGACAACAGGCGATAAACAACACACTGAAAGGACATCGCTTCTTTCACTTCAATCTCTGAATATGCAAAGAGGGTCACAAGTAACTGGTTATTATTAGTTATAGCAACTAATCATAAGTCATCAGTAATTATGACTAATAATGCTTTTTCTTCACAATAAAAGAACTTTCTAAACTCATTTCTGCTTTACTGAGCTAATTCTGAGTGGCTAGCTATAATGTGCTAAAACGTGACAGATGCATGAAAAAGGGGTTTATATGATTTAAACATTCATACATATACAGTTCAATGGTGACCAAAAGTATTAGGACATTAATTTGGCACCAAAAACAGGTGATGTCACTAATTAGTTTTGGATGAAGGGTTCTGCTGATCAGACTAGACAAGCAGGCATGGTGTCTTTTTGACTTTATACACAGCCGGATCTCAACAATTAAAGCACTTCATACTAAATATTGATTGTGTTCCATAAAATAAACAAAGTACTCTTATTATCGTGATTGACAAAATAATTAAAACATCAAATTTCACTTTTGTCTCAATACTTCTGACTGCACATCCAGAAAAAAATATGCTCGTCTCAAAAAAACGAGGCGAGTGTGTAGAGCTTGTTACCTGAAGGCGATCTGTAGATGGGCGAGTGTGTGACGTGGCTCGGGCTGCGGTACAGGGGCCCGTGGAAGGCTCGGTCTTCGTAAATGGGTCCGATGTGGCGGTCCGGACTCACAGTGGAGCGTAGATCTGCTCCGTGATGACTGTGTTGACTTGAGAAGGATGATCGCAGACCTGCGGAGTACAATCGGGAAGATGGAATAAGAAATAGAATTCTAATACGCTTGCCGCTTATATACTCTGCATGCGGATTTGCGTTGTTTGAACATGACTGCGAATATTTGATGCGGAAGGGACCTTATAGTGCGAATAACACTGACTTTACAGCTCCTGAGGGAAGTGCTCAAGGGGCTAGCTGAAAAGGCTTTTTGAGAGAATTTTATTATCTGTCCTACACACATGTGAGAGTTAGGTTAAAGCCTTGGCTGTGAAGAATTTCAGAGAAAACGGTGAGGCATGTGTGTCTGACCACAAACGGTGCTTAAAACCATTCAGCCTTAAATTCTTATTATACAGTACAGGTCTTGAGTAGTATATCTGCAGGACAATGATGAAGAGCGGAAACAAAAATATATATTTGAAGTTTGTCTGGACTCTACACAAAACCTACACTTGGGAAGAAAAGTAACTTAATTCAAAGTTCTCTAATCATAAAAAGACACTTTGCTCTGCGGCCTAACACTGACACCACGTTTGTTTTTTGTTTTTAAATTCACTGCATACAGAATGTAGAGATGTGCACTTTTAATCCGCTTTTTATGGAAAACTTCTTAAGCATGAGAAAGAAATCTTCAGAGTGTGTTTTAGGGGAAGATGGTTTAGTGAAGTAGCTCACCACTACAGTCACTTTGATGCATAGTAAGGGACATGGGGAAATCAATCCTGGTCTCGTCTGCCAAAGGAAAACCCAGATGAGGTCATGCATATTACTGCAGTTTAAATTATAGCCCTGCATATTTATGAACTCGGAGCAAAAAGCTGGGTTTGCATTTTTTTTTCCCCCCGGTGAAAGTGATGGAGAGAATCTGTGCATGAAGCAAATCGTGGCTAGGTTTATGACTGTGTGCAGCAGACGCAACACTCTGCGTGTGTATGATATGTGTGTGTGTTTGTGTGTTCATTTTCCAGGGGGATACTGCGCATCGGTTCGGCTCGGTGTTCGTGCTTTCAGTCCAGATGTGAGACAGAGCTCAGAGGGATGTGAGTAAAACTACAGCAGGCGGTTAGCGGTGCCTGCAAACCACACACACACACACTCAGAGGGATGTGAGTAAAACTACAGCAGGCGGTTAGCGGTGCCTGCAAACACACACACACACTCTTAAAATGAAAGTCAATTAATTAAAATGAAAGTTTACTGAACTGAGACGCAAGTGCCACTCTGCCTGACGCAGATAACCGTGTGTTCTAGGGCTGTTAAAAGCAAAGTTCACTGTTCATACGCTCTTCGCTCCATAGAGACTGGAAGTGTGTGTGTATATATTAGGCACACAGTGAAGGATATACCATGGGTTTCAGATGGAAAATGTTCAGAATTTCACTTTTCCTTTCCAAACAGTTACATCTAGAGGTGGTAAAGATGTAGCACATGGCATTTTAGTGGCAGTCCAGCTGGTTTCTAGGTGAACTAGTGGACCTATTAAGAACAAAATGACTTTTAAAACGTTTAGATGAGTCTTCAGTGTGTGTGTACATGCACATGGGTACATGGAAAGGTTCTCCTTTCCATCAAACTTCTCTGGTCTTTATGTCGGTTTATCCTTTCCAACAATTACTGCGGACTTCGCAGGCAAAACCGGCACTTAAACCGAGAGTAGACGTTCATAGCTTTTTAACTATTTGAACAATAGATCTAGCAGGGCATCTGTCAGTCACGTGACTTCCCCCCCCCCTTTCCTGGGGAAATGGGTGGGTTCAAACAAAAGTTGCCATGTTCTGAGCTGTTCATCATGTCTAGCGGTAAATATCAGTAAATTAAAGCTTAAATTCTGCTCTACCATTTCATACCTCAGATGTGTTTAGTGTACAAGAAAATAACCGGCTTTGTCACAATATTTTTTCCATTTTCACAAAGTATGATAAAATTTCAATTTACAAAAAAAATACTAAAATAGTATAATGTTTTTTTTTTAATGAAAACTTAAACACTATGTAGGCTCTGCAACACCATTACGTTTAAGCAAATAAAGTGAACGAGAATGCATTTAATGCTTGGCCCATGTGTATGAATTATCCCTGCATCACATGAATTAAAGACGGCGGACTTCTACCAACGCAAGCTATATATCAGTGACAAGATAGCATTACTGTAGATGAGTAATACATCAAAAAAGTATATGTCAGTTTATAATACAGTAGTGTAATAAGCAGGATGATGAGACAGGACATCATCTCATTGTGGGCTCATCCAGTTTTACAGTCTATAGTGTGTCTGTGTGTGTGTGTATAAAAACCCAAGCTGTCAGGATCATCACAAGAATATTCATAATCAAACAGTAACACACACTGACAACAAACTGGCAGAAATCACTGAACACACAATGAACACTTGGAAGCAAAGACATCAGGGCTTGGTGACTCACCAAACACTACAAGGTATACAGAAATTAATAAAGTATTAATACAAAGTACATGAAGCGAATCTGGATGGACTATAATTACCATGGAAACCATGACGTAAAGGGGACTCGGATACATTCAGTCCTTCTTAACTTCAAAAAAAAAAAAAAAATCACTGTGTGACGAACGATTTTGTGGGTTGTGTGATTCAAATGCAGAGTGTAATGTTACTGCTAATATTCTCGCTGCAGCAGTATGAAATTATAGGCTCTTTAATATCAGATTGCACTGGAATACTTATGTCAAGCACATGCGCGCGCACAGACAAAGATGTTTTTTCCATGCGGTCTTACCAAGGACTTCTTAGGCCCTGGAAAATCTAGAGAGAGAGAGCCCAGCAGGACAAACTGTCTCACGGATAATCGACTTTAGGACAGGGTGAGCAAATGAGAAAAGAGGGATGGAGAAAGCAGGACAGAGAGAGCGCCAGAGCATGAAAAAGACAAAGGGCATGAGAAAGTGTGTGCGCGTGCGCGCGCGTGTGTGTGTGTGTGTGTGTGTGTGTGTGTGTGAGAGAGAGAGAGGGACACTTTCATGCTGTTGTGACCATGTGGTCATCCACACATCACTCACTTCAGCTCAAATAAGCAGCTCAAGAACCCTTCAGAATGTTCCAGAATCCTACAGGACTGTTTTTATACTGTTTATCTTTACTCATGGTTTCATATTGCTAATCCTTACAGTATGTTCTAGAATGTTAATCCTTCTACATGTTCTATGATGTTAAAATATGAATCCAACAGCATGATCTATAGTGTTTTTCATTCCAATACCCTGGCCTTGAATTTTAAATCCAACATCATGGTCTAGACTCCAGGCCTGAAGCGTCGGTGTCCGGCATAGTGATCCTTCTGCTGAAACGTTGCTGACTCGACTAATCTATTAATTACCAGGTTCAGTGGGTTTTTATAACGTGTGGCTGTTGGTGAATTAAAAACAATCACGGTTCTGCGCCCTTCAGGACTGGGGTCGCAGGACCGTGGTCTAGACTGTTAATCAATCCAACATCCTGCTCTGGAATATTATTCCTACAACATAGTTCAGAATGTTATTCTATCATCATGGTTTTATAATGTTAATCCTCTACATCATGTTTTATAATGTAAATTACACATCCTGTTTATACTGTTAATCCTACGTCCTGTTTTATAACGTTAATCCTCATCATGATCTAGAATGCTTTAGAATGTCCTTGACGTGTTTCAGACAGCGTTTCTGTCTACTATGAAAGTGTTTCACTGATGCTTCTACAACCTCGTCTAGGAAAATACGCCGAGGCTGTGGTGGAAACTCAGATTGGCCTGATAAATGCTGAATATAACAGTATATGAGTCACGACCACCCCGACCATTTACTAGATCACACTCCAAGGCTCTCAGACCACAAATCTAATCTTCACCTAAGGACTCGATACACTTTCACTGAGATGTATTTTATGATACCATTTTTGATCCTTTCCATCAAAAGTCAGTCCTTTTTTTCCTTAAAACCATTCAACTTGTTTCTCTTGTCCTCAAATTGACAACACATCCTTAACCCTTATTTATCTATATTTATAGTATTAAATACCTCCTTAAATAATAACATTTAAATCTTCATTCATGGGAAGTACACACACAAATGGGTAACAAATTAGAGAAAATAAAAGGCATGTCAGAAAGGTGTTAGACCTCTGAGAGCCACCTGAATAAGTGTTAATGTGCGCTACACAACTGGAGCTGTATTGGTGGGTTGACCACCGTTTTTCCATAAAAGGTATTTTCCCAGTTAGTGTTTTAATGGTGGTGGTGATGGAGAGCTTCATTATTCCAATCTTCTGGGATCTGGCTATTCCCAGGCCATAGCTTTATGACTTTTCTTCATTATATCATTTTCTTCCTTGTCAAAATATTCAGTAAACTTCGTGTGGGGGCGGAGTCATCTCAGAGTGGTCAAAATCAGTGAAAGAAAAGCCACTGTTATTTGTTAAAAAAAAAATAAATTCCCAACCGTGTTTACGTGAATGCACATAAAACAAACAGTTTATAAAGGAATGCGGACTCCTGACAGATATAAACCTCCTTGGAAAAGCACCACACACACACACACGCACGCGCGCATGCTCACACCACATGGGACATGGGGCATCTGAGTCTAATGGTCTGGCTCAAAGGAGAAAGTTTAGCCACTGGCAGGGCAGTGCTCCGCTGCTGTGCCTAATAAATCCTCATTTGGCCCGGCTTCATTAGTTATTACCGAAGGCTCTGCTGATGGTTCTTGGCAGAATTCTCCTGGCACAAAAGACCCAGTAAACTAATGCACGCACTTAACTAGATGCAGCTGACTGGCATTTGTTTAAAGACAGACACAGATTTTGGCCTTTAAACAAAAGAGAAATGCAATGTAAAGCTTATGGCAGCCTGAGGTTTTCGCTTCCCACACACATACTAGAAACCCTGCAGGCCGCGCAGCGAGGATCCAAAAGAAATGTAATCAGATCATAATATCATACTAATCTGCGCAGAAGAGTTCTGTATCTGTGCAGGTTCCAAACGCCAGAAGTAAACCACATGACAAGGCATATTTCTCCCTGAGCTACCTTCACTGAGGAAAAATGGAGGTGACAGTCTACTGCCAATAATCCAATCTGTGGTAATAACCCTGTCTGAAGAGAGATGGATAGAGAGAGAGAGAGAGAGAGAGAGAGAGAGAGAGAGAGAGAGAGAGAGAGAAGGGCCCATGAAGAGGAGATCAATGGAGAAAAAATTGGAGAAACAAAATAAAAATAATAAAAGAAAAGTTTTGATGTGAATGGAGAGAAGAACCCTAAAGGAAGGAAAGAAGAATGGAAAAGAAAGACAATAAAGCAAATAAAAATTAAAGACAGCAAGCAAAATAAAATGTGAGTAACAAATGAAAGAATGAATTAAGAAAAGAAGTAAAGAAATGAAAGAAATTGAATGAAGAAGCAAAGTGAAGAAAGCCTGTCTTTCATCATCATGTACAGCAGCAAAAAGACCTTGGTGTGATTATTGATTCCAGTCTTTCATTTTAAGCTCATGTAGATAATATTACAAGGATAGCATCCCTGCCAAGATAAGAAACATATTGTCACTACATGATGGACTACTATAATGGCCTTACTGTCTGTTCTGCTAGATCCATAAACAATAGGGATGACGGGAAGAAAAACCTATTCAGTGATTTATCTTGATTAAGTGTGGCAATTCATGTATTGTCACTCTGACTCTAAAAAAACAAAACTATTTTCAATTTATATACTGTATGTTTGCATTTGAGGTGGTGGAAATTTGCAATTCCTCTACAATCCTACAGGTGGCGCACACTAAACTATTCACACGTTGTGCACATCTTGTTGGGAGGAGCAAATTATTTGTGATTCTTTTTCTTTTTATTATTATAAGAAAATCTGCTATCCGTCATCACCCAAATGAGGATGGGTTCCCTGTTCAGTCTGGGTCCTCTCAAGGATTCTTCCTGTTGCTATCTCAGGGACTTTTTTCTTGCCACCTTCGCCCTCTGTGTGCTGTGTGCTATCAAGCGGACGGCCCAATTCCCACCCAATGTCCGAACCCCAGCCACTGGATGCAGTGTCAGTTCTAAGCCTGGATAAAGATGCAAGGGTTGCTCCAGGAAGACTTTGCTCCGTAAAACTTTGTGGCAAGTTGTTGTGCAGATCAGTTGGTCTACTGTGGAGACGAGCAGCCAAAAAACAACAACAACATATTTCCTCACACTTACAAATCTTATTTCCATTTTGTTCTGTAAACCTGCTTTGGGACACACTTAAACGCATCATATAAAGAAAAAAAATATTGAATTGAAAGAAAGGAAAAAAGTGAAAGGAACGAAGAAAGACTCAAGGATGAAGAAAAAAGAGGAAAAAACTAAAAAGAAGCGAGAGAAGGAAAAGAAAAATGTCAAAGCTGAGGAAAATTGAAGACAGCCAGGAATAAGTGTGAGTAGAAAGAAAGAGAAAGAAATAAAGGGAGAAATGGAAAAAGAGAAATTAAATAAAGAAAAAAGGATAAGGACAGCAAGTAGGAAGTTTAAGAAGCAAGCAAACGAGAAAGAAAGACTGTTGTATGAGAGTTAGTGAATGTGTGTGAGTGCACAACTGTGTTGCCATACACTTAGTTTTCACATCCGATTTGTCAGCAGCCCTTAATAAATCACAATGAATCAGCACAAAGTCAGTGACCCATTGTCCATCAGCAAGGAGCCATCTCTCTCTCTCTCTCTCTCTCTCTCTCTCTCTCTCTCCTTCCCTTACACACACACGATCAGGGAAGATGCAGCAGAGTAAAGCTGAAGCTAAGGAGACAAGGCGAGCTTTGTCAGCTTTGTCTGTGTAGTGAAAGCGGTAACTGTCAGAGGTTCAATCACTACCGACGGTGCAATAAGAAAAAAGACTCCGTGCAAACAGAAGAACATACGAGTGTTACGATTCCCTCAGTGCGCTGCTGTGTACCATGTGACACTCAAGCTTGATGAAAACCTAATGAAGGATATTAATATCCCTTTTTGAAAAGACTGATTGGGGGGACAAATGGAATGACTGCACATGCATGAATATACCAACACACACTTACACACAATCTCAAGTACACAAAGACTGAATGAAACAACATCAAGAAGGCAAGACGTTTTCACCTGGAACGTCGTCGATCAAGGCGTCTGAAGAGATCCGAGTGCAGCACAAGACACACACACAAAAAACACTTAAGACGTTATTCTTTAAGTGAAAGTCTTGGTGAAGTAGTTTGGGATTCAAAACATGAGCATAGACATCTAGCTGTCGTAAAAGCATGCGGTCAGAAATGAGGATTAATCAAAGTGTCACAAGAACATTACAAAAAAAATTACAAATTTGAATCCATTCAGATGCGTTCAGTCTGGTCCCTTCACACACTGCAACAAGAAAGCCTCGGATTAATCATCTCAGAGCTGTAACTCCTCCATGAACTCTCCTGTGTGGGTTTTACACTCCTAACTGGAGGTCAGGACACCAGGAACAATGTGCACTCTGAGACCAGGACAAAGGGAGTAAAGAAACTACACCAGGGTCTAGTTAAAAAAAAAAAAAATAAATAAATAAAAAAAAAAACCACATTTTTATTTTCATGCTTTAAACCTGGCACTGTAGAGAGCGGCTAACATCTGTAAAAGTCAAACAATCTTTTAAAAAGGTCTGGATAAGCAATTAACTGAAACAAGAGAAGAGTCATCTTTAAATGCATAGCCATTAATCACCAGCTGTAAATCTGAATTCTGTTTTGATTCACATTAGTGCTGCTGACTACATACTGTACCATAGACTCTACCCTGATCAGAAGAATAAACTGATCAACTGATGCATTCATCCAATCGTCACTTCACTTCACTAATTGGGCCAGAAAGTCTGAACGAAATCTTCCGATTTTGTTTTTCTCTCAAGATCTATGAAATCGCTTTGCTTTCTCTATGACCTTCGTTCAGGCTGCAATCAGAGCATCTGCTACAGCTGTGATTATTCAAATTAAAAAAATCTAGGGTCAGTGAATTATGCGGAAAAATGTTCCCCTTCCAACGTTGATTGCCAAATACTTTGCATCTGGTTCATATCAATCAGCTGATGATCTCGGCTATACACTTTTAGGCTAGATCACTGATGGTGCAGATCTAAACACCGCAACACTAGCAGGTGAGACTGAGGACGAGCTCTCAGTCAGAACGGCACACTGGACAAAACAGTTTTTTGCACATTGCACATTTATGGATATTTGCAATTGCACTCATTATGGACACTTTAGGACATTGCATCTACACATTCATGCATATTTGCGCACTCCCCGGACATTTCTATTTAAATTCTATTTCATTTCTACAACAAATGTTTTCTATGTTTGTACAGCAAAAAGTTTTTTTATATTTGCACATTTTCCATATTTTATAAGTTTTTCTTATATTTTGTTCTTGTTCTCTATACTGTAGCTGTATTTTCCATAGCTAAAGTTTTTCTATATTTTATTTCTTATTGATAATCTTTTTTTTAAGGACACGGACGATCATATAAGCATCTTACTGCATATCGTACCGTGTACGACTGTGTATGAGACAAATATTATGTTATATAAATATTATATTTATATAATACACATATTGCCATTTTTTCTTTTTCTGAAGTGTGTATACATTTTTGGCCGACTCTGTATGATACCATTTTAATCATTAGGGCAATAATCTGATATTGAATATCACTGTATATGCTGCAAACTTTTACAGGCTGTTATAGCAGCCTGTGATCTTCCTCACTAATCTGTATAATCTCTGCCTGAGGAGAGCAGAGATACTCAAACCAGCCCACCAACCATTCATTTGTTTTACATTCACTGCATTTGGCAGACGCAGAGAGCGACTTTTTATCTCATTATACATCTAAGGCAACTTGGTAGTTTGAACCCGTGACCTTCCTAACAATGTTCAACGCTGTAACCGCTGACTGTTTCTCGTTCAAAGACGCCAAGATGACATTTTCCCCATTCTGATGTTTAATAAGTTAAAATACTGTATAACTGAAACTCTTGATGACCTGTATCTGTATGATTTTATGCATAATGCTGCTGCCACATGAATGGCTGATTGGATAGCTGCATGAATGAGTCTGGTGTACAGATGTTCCAATTAGTGCTGAGTATTTACTTATGTAAATTCACTTACTCTATCAACAAAGCAGAACAAATTGGATCTGGGGAAATAACTAAATAAATAAATAAATTGTGAATCAACGGTATAAATCATGGCTATGTTTAAGAGTGCACCGTGAGAGTATTTACTCACACACGGTGACTAATTTAAACAGCTGTGTGGCCGTAAGAAAACCATTAATCAGAGAGAAAAAAAAAGTTTCGTTTTGGTAGGGAGCATAACCATTGTACTGTACTTTGGAGCAAAGGAAAAAGTCTGATGAGTCCAGACTGCCCCTATTCCAGAAGGTGTGTCAGGGTAAAAAAAGGGTAGCACATGAAGTGATGCACCCATCATGAATAGTGGCGACTGTACAAGCCTCTGGAGGTAATGTTATGATCTGGAGTTGCAAAGTTACCAGGTCGGGATGCATGAATCACATGAAAGGATCATTTCTTCCCTGATGGCACGGCCATATTCCAGAGAGAGGCTCTGGGAGCATGAGGAATCTTTTGACCACCACATTAACCCTGATGAAAGACTTTGGGATGTGCAGGAGAAGGCTTTATGAAGTGTTTTGACTCTCCTGTCATCACTATGAGATCTTGGCCATTCAACTCGAATTAATAAAACTCTGGACTGAAATAAACGTTGTGACATGACATAAGGTTGTTGAAACAATGCCATAGCAAATATGCACATCAGTCTAAAGGCGGTACAATGACATTTTAGCCTGCGCCTTGTTTTTTTGTCCAGGCAGTACAAATCAAAATGGACTGTGATTTACAATCAAATAACAGCCTTCAGGTATTTATCAATTCACTCTTAAATTAATTCGTTCTTAAATGTGTGCTCGTTTTGTTTTATACAACATATAACGACACTTATAATGGCAAAATAAAGAAAAAAAATCGACCAACTTGCTAACTTAAGCTGCATGTGCATACACTAAGGTAATATTACATGATTTGTTTGTGTTTCTGTTACATTAGCTCCTGCAGCTACTCGGCAAGATTTATTAATTTTAAATCGGTTGATATTCAGACATTTGGCATAACCTTCTGCCTCAAAGTGACAAATTTGTATTTTAAAGGCAACCCTGTATCACGTCGCTCGCCTCGGCGTACGGCTCATACAGAGATTTCGTTTTCTAAGGAGTGAGTTTGCCACTAGCTGCAGTTTAAAAAAAAAAAAAAAAAAAGACTGCTTCCTTGTGTGCGCCATCGCTGTTAGATAAAACTTATCACAATGGCCGGCAATTTCCTGAGTGGGCAGAAATAAATCACGGGGCTTCTGAAAGACACGGCAGAGATTCTTGACTCAGTACACAGTGGCGCACAGCGGTTTTAAATCAAACTCCTATTGGTGTGGAAGAAAAAGTAAAAAAGACAGATAAGGACAGACAGGAGTGTTGCCCTGTCACAGAAAATTCACTTCCGCGAGCTTTCCAAATGTCAGCGCTAAAGCTCTCGGCAGACGCCCACGCCGAGGAACCACAACAGATCTATCCATCAGAGCTTATGGATAAATTGCCCATAAGAGCTGTCAGCCCCGGCAAAGCTTCTATCATCCTCCCACTGGCTCGCTCCTTTACTCTTCCCATGGCACATGCTTTTAACTCCCTATTCATTTCGCTCCAACAATGACATATGATGGTGAAGACAACAGGAAACTCGATTCTGAAGCTCGTGGGAATCGGCGTCTATGTTCCAGACGCACATTAACAGTAAACAGCTATAGAATTATGAGCAATGCTTCTGAAAACCAGTCGTCTGCTGCTGCATTTTATTGGCAGATTGTTTCCATATTTATACTTAATTCTGTGTTCTATACGAAAAGCCAAAAGCAATCAGTAACGTACAACGGCAAATAGCAGAGCTAAGGTATAAAGACGTGGCACCAGAACACAGAGACAGAGGAAGTGAGATGTGCTGGTGGTTAATTAACTGAGATCGAGAATGCTGTTACTGATTCAGTGTTTGATTAGAGCTTTCACAAAGAGCGAGATTATAAAAAGTGACTGTATGGATAAGAATGCGACTAAGCGGATTAGAAATCTGTTTATGTTTGAAATGAAAATTTAATTCTGCAGTCTCACAAGAAGAAAACAAAAGCGGCAATATGATCTACAGCTGTTATACACATCACCCGACTGACATCTTTGTGAGAATAAAGACAAGTAAGAAGAAATATCGGGATCGCAAACTTGAAAGAGCTTTCAATGGATGTACCTGCCAAGCTGTCCGGACGTGGCACCATCCTCTCATAGATCTCGTACGAGTGTGTGCTGTAGGGATCGGAGCCCTCGTGCAGCAGCGTCCTCGGCAGTGTCGACCCATAATGCTGCGGCACGGCCGTCATTCCTGTTCGCACCGGAGACGATCCTGGCGCTGCTTGACCTTCGTCCCCCGCCCCGCTGAGCGGCGAGCCCAGGCGCGCCGAGTAGGGCGAGGTGGTGCGGCTGGCGCTTGTACCCGATCCCACCCTGCGGAGGGTGGAGGGAGAGTTCCTTTGTGCGGAGAACGGAGAGCCGGCCCGCTGGGAGTTGGGCAGGGTGCTGGTGGAGAAGATGCTGGGCAGGGGCTTGGGCTCGGTCACGATGGGTGACCCGTAGCCGCTGCCTGGAGACGCCCGCAGAGACCCACGTGAGGGAGAGATGCTAGTGCTGTAGGCTGGTGACTGTGTCCTGGATGGCACTGAGCAGACACGCCTCATGGCTCGTCCCGGGATCGCGACGCCGACAGCTCCCGTCATCTGGCACACGGGGCAGAGAAAAGACGGCATTGTTTACAGCGACGCGATGTCAAAGAGACTATAAGTTAACAGTCAGGGTCTCTGTTTAAATGTGCAGAAACATCATAAACATGTCCTACACAAAATGACATTGCGGAAGATACTAATGATCCAGCTAACTGCACGCTGATGTCCAATCTCCTGTTTGTGCCAAATGTAATAAAAAGTTTCAAGCACTTCTAGTTAGTATCAATTTGCTTTCCTGTCTGGATCCCTAACATTCCAAAGCACAGAGCCCGGCCTCGTGAGAACTGCTAATGACCTCCCCTCGTCTGCAGAGCCGTAGTATTCTCATGATCCATGATCCGAGCACTGCATTTGATAATATCTCACCTGACTCTCAGCCTCAGGCATGACCGATTTAGCCCTCTCCTGCTTTCCTTCATTTCTCACCAACAGACATTTCATTATCATCAACAAACACAAATCAGCAGGGTCCCTCAGGGATCTATATTCGGTCTACTTCTTTTCATAACCTACATTCTCCCTCTTGGATAAATGAGTCACTGTCAGAGCCTTAGTCTTCACTGTTACGTAAATAACATACACCACAAGGCCCGTCTTTATTAGCCTGCATACAAACTGTAAGCTCAAGTCTGGAATGCCATCGAAATACATTAAAACCAATTGAGATAAATTCTATCTTTAATCTACTGTAAGTATTTACACTGATTAGGTTATTGTTAGACCACTAACGATACTGTAGCCTTGCCATCAGCTTTAATGTCTTATTTTTTGGGATCCCTCATTTCTTACCGGCATGCCTTCACCTCTGCAATGCTGAACTTGAAGGATGTTCTAACCTTAGTCCAGGGGTTCTCAAACTTAATATTCAAAGATCCGAATCTGACTTCTCATTAAGGTCAAAGGTCTCGAATGATCGGAGATAAGCAAATAACTTGAAAAAATTCAGATTTTGTCTTGTCTTGTTCGTCCCCCTATTCTAAACGATGTTTAACAATGCTTTCTAACTCTCCCTAGTTTTTGGAGCTGTGTTGTCATATCTAGCCTCTCCTATACAGTATTTCCTGGATGAGAGCTGTACATATTGGACAGTCTCACTTTCATGACAGTCCTGTCGGGTGCTTACTTACTACAAGTGAAGTGATATTAAGGTTGCTGTGTCCAGTTGTTAATTTCCTAATTAATTGCTCCTCTTTTAGTCCACCCCTCCTTATCACAGATACTCTGTCCTGTATTAAATGCGAATGGCTCACTTTGGGTTCATTATCCCACTTCTACTGTTTTGCCTTTCTTCACACTGTACATTTACATTCTGACTTTAATAATTTGATATCGACCTCAACATTTACTTTTTTTGGTTGCTTCTTTTGCCAGCTCATCCACTCTTAGGCATTCCCACAGGAAATCTCCCCTTCCCCTGGTTTGACTTCTTGAGTTAGCGAACAAGATTTCATACATAAGATCCTGGCGACTCCTGGCTGCACCTGTACTAATGTTTGCAAGTGCTGCTTCTGAGTCTCTCAGAAAATTACTGAACTTTATCTTTCGGTGACTGAACTGCTGAGCGAATTCGAATGCCATCAGTTTAGAGGTGAAAAGTGTAGTTATAGAAGGAAAAGAGAAAAATCTTCATTGACTGATTTTCGTGCCTAAAAGAACTTAAATGAGCAAGGTATCTATATTTTTTTCATGCCTGAATAAACTAATCAAAAAAAGTGACTTAAAAGGTACTTTAAACTGTACTTTAAAAGGAAAATATTTTTGAGTAAAATATACATGGTGCACCAGGGAGCTGTTCACATCAAAAAAAAAAAAAAAAAAAAATGCGTCTAAAAACACGTGGAAAGCGTAATTCTTCTTTCCAAAGCGCACGTGAGCCATGGCGTCTGCTGTTGCTAAGCAACCACGAGCAGCGTGCGGCATGACGACATGTATATGGATTTCTCCAGCACTGAAAATCCCCACAAACATGATGTGGTCCCTAGACTGAGACATTGACTTCTTTGAAAAAAAGGATTGTGACATACACATCACACACGAGATGTGATGTACACTGAATTGAGACGCTGAGGTCTCGTCCTTTCCATGGCCGCGGGACAGAACATGACCTCCTGTTAGCTGATGGATAACTCGCTAATTTTGACCCGCTGTTAGGCAACAGAGAGAGAAACTATAATGTATAGCCTTAATCTTGGGCCAGGATCGCTTTAACAATCTTCATATACAAACTATTATATAATAATCATAAAAAATTTGTTTATTGATAAACAAGTTTGTGCACATGGCATGTTTGTGTGCTTGATACGTTTCCTCCGGGTACTCCGGTTTCCTCCGACAGCCCAGACATGCGCATTAGGCTAATTGGCGTTCCCAAATTGTAACTGCCTGTAGTGTGTGAATAAGAGCATGAGTGTGTGTATGTGTGTGCCCTACAATGGACTGGCAGCCCGTCCAGGGTGTACCCCGCCTCGTTCCAGCTAAAAGTGTAAACTTGGAAAAGCCCTGCCCTAGTCTGTGCCTCCATAAGCTTCAGTTCTGACTGCTGCAATCTCACGTTCATTGCTCTGTCTGCAGGAACACTGGGCGTTCCTCAATATATATATATATATATATATATATATATATAAAAAAGTCAGCTATCAAACTTTTCTCACTTGCCGTTACCAAACCTCTACAATCCAGATACTTAACTACAAAATCAAATTAAAAATGTATTTTGTCACATACAAAACCATACACAGTTTGATACGCAACGAAATGCTTATGACTGTCTGTGACCTAAAATCGGATGACAGCAGGATAGAAACAATTATACTACAATAAAAGGGAAAATTGCACCACAAGAAAGAAACTAAATATATATATATTTTTAATATACGTCTGGTGTGCTTCTGTTTATGCTTTTCTGTGAGTTGTTGCGTAGACAGAAGTGCTTGGATATCCACAAAATTTGGACCGGAAGTTTCTTAAAGAGAATCATTACTGTTGACGAGACATGGATTCTTGACTATAAACTGCACAGTATGAAACCAAAACATCCTCAATCAGCGACTGAGAAAAAGATTGAATGCGGAGGGCCGATATCTAAGGCACATTCACACACTTCTGTCCGCACTGTCAACACTTTTTCTTTTTTAGAGGTGTTAAAGCTTCCTCCCTGTAATCTTGATCTTGCTCCATCAGACTTTCACCAGTTCGGTGCCCTGAAAGCAGCCTTGCGAGGACGAAGATTCACTTCTGATGACGACATTTTTACATCTGGGGATTATGTAGAAAAAATATGCTTTTGTCTTTTCTAAAATAAATTCTACAGCCAGGATGCGGAGATTTTTCACTTATCCTCAGACAAATTTACTAAGGATAAAATAGAATTAAAATTTCTAATTAAAAAGTATATAAATTACACAGAATGTACAAAGTGTGATTGTAAACTGAGAAGTAATATAGAAAAGAGATGGCATTTTGGCATGACAGCAGCAGTAGGAATGAAATATGAGTAAGCATGAAATGAAATGATGTACAATTTTGATAGTCTGAATAGCCTGCGGAAAAGAAGCTCCTCCTCGGTCTTTCTGTGTCGGCCTTCAGGGACCGCTCTATCTTGAATAGAGAGAACAGGCTGCGTCTTTCTGTACCTCGGTGGCGTATTACACCCTTACAACCCCCCCCCCCCGGACTGTTTGCTCAGCTTAGATCCAGTTAACTACGAGTTCCACGGTTTCACCATAGTCTCCACGAAGCCTCCTCTCTCAGCCCTCTGTCTCTTTTCTCACTGCTATACACGTCTCATCAATAATTAAGCAGTTCTGCTCCTTCTACCTTCTCCTCGCTTAAACCTGCAACCCTAAAATTGAGGAAAGTGCTACATAAAATAAACTTCAGATTATAAAACTGCAATATAGCAAAAGGTGGACTGCTGAACAAATCCCTGCACTTGAATGCTCCCCTCTGAGACCAGGCTTGGACATACTTTTTCTCAAAATAGCCCTGCTCAGTCAGCCTCAGTGCACATAACAAATAATAAGAAAAAAAAATGATTTTATTAAGGTGTGGTGAAAGAATTCTGTGTGTGCATTTTCTTCTTATAGATATATATACACACACACACACACAAGTTATGGATCGATTCCCTTGGAGAGGATTGCAGAAGATTTCGGGCTGCTCTAGTTATTGTATGTTGGATAATAACCTGACTTTCTCTGTGGCCCTGGTAGCAGTAATGGGGTTTCATCCTAATGCTGAATCTCCAAATGGATGAAAAGAAGACGCTTGGGCTCATCTTGGATTTAGAAATTGATTCATCTTCCCATCCCATTTCTACCACACGAGCCACCTTTCTTCCTCTCTAGTTTAATATTTTCATCTATTCTGCTTTACCTCGCGCAGTAAACTGAGTGCGTGTAATTTTATTAAACAAATGACTCCCACCTGGGTGGAAGCCTGGCCCTCTGCCCTGGAGTTCCTCATGAGCGTGGCGCTCGCGGCGGGACCCCCGCCCGGGTACGGGTGCGGCGGCCGCGCATCCGTCCTCCCGACATTCTGGCTGCCGTAGTAGCTGCCTGCATCCTGGTAGCCGCTGTCAGAATAGGAGTTCATCTGAGTGGAACTGCGCGAGTTCCCGACGGACTCTGAAAACGGGGGGAAAGAAAAGATGCACGTTTGAGATCATTTCATGCTGCAGGCTTACATCACAATCTAGAAAACATTATGGAGTTTTCTTTATTTGGACAACAGTCTTGAGGAACTGTAATATGCTTTCAGCTTTTATTTAGTTTTGGTGTCAGAAGCCTCATTATCTAAGCAGCGATAAAAGGAATTTGGAAAGATTGAATTCGTAGCATAGGAGGCTTGAGGATGTGTGTGATTATCACGGATGAGAGCAGACGAGAATGAATTCTTGTACTTAGAAGAAAAAAAAAGTACTGTACAAAATAAATCAAAAACTACAACAATTACATTAAAGCTTTTATGATTGGATTGACATGAGAGACATTTTTGAGAAGACAAATTATCCAGATAGAGCCTCAATCATAAATACTTTGAAGTGAATAATTAATAAAAGTGTTTTATCAATAGACTCAATTGTTTTTGTAGCAAGTCTTTAAAACTGGTTCCTTTTATATATATATATATATATATATATATATATATATATACACATACACACACACGTATATGTACTTTTTATATGTTCTGTTATTTTATTAATCGAAAGAAACGGTTTTAATTGTTTGAGTCTGCAACCAGATATCATGGGGTGTAACCATTAGGTGTGAACCTCAGGCTTCCACACAATACAGTATGATTCTTATAAACAACGCATTATGCCATGACCTATGCGGAAGGCCTTCTGCCAGTGGCTGGGGTTTGGGCTCTGTCTGGGAAGTTTCGTTTTTGGACCAGCCAGTGCGCCACTCCTGGACTCCTAGCTCTCGACTGATTGCCTCATACTTCAATCACTTTAAGTTAAACTGCATACCAAACATATCATGTAACTAGTGTGCAGCAGGGAAACTATATCTGTATTACGCTTTTAAGCAACAACATTTTTTTTTCCCTCTTCAGGATAACATGATATCGGGTCCCCCGTGTGAGTGGTCGGTGTGTCTCCTGATCAGAAGAGTCGTGTACAGACGGACCCTCACTTTCGTGCAGAGAGCTCTGCTCCGGCGAGCACAGTGACAGCTGCTCCCTGACAGGCTTGGCATCGGCTGCGCTCGACACATCTATGGAAAAATAAAAACGCACAAATGAAATAACAGTCATGGGGTTTGCCTCGGAGCCGTACCAACCTTCCGTTTAAGCTTTCGAGAACACATTGGGATTATAACCAGGCATGGACTAAGCCTGGAGGTATCATAAGCCATAAGGAGGTTTTACAAAACAAAATCCTATTTGTTTCATCTTAAACTAGCTTTTAAATGAAATAGCCTTAACACACACTGTGTGAGCTAAGGATTATGTATTAGCATTAGCTACAGCTTTTCTGAAACAGTCTTTCAGTTCAAACACCCAGGTCCCAATAGAATTTCTTTCTTGTTTAATTTTTTTCAAGCCAGAGACAATCTCAAAGTCAAGTGCTATGATTAAAGAAAACGGTTTGCATTCTAATTATTAATCTCTTAATAAAAATCCAAATCCGTCTTTTGATTTGACCAAAAAAAGCAAGAAAGAAAAGGCTAAATGTTTAAAAGCTTTCGTATTTTCCGTATGAGGAGGGAGGAAGATTTGGGCCTTGGCCTTGGGCTGTGTATGATGTCATGCAGCTCTGCCTCATGTGGACGGACAGGATGAACTCTACAGAGAGAGACGCGAGATCATGCGAGTTAGTTTCTTCAGCATGCTTTTTGCTCATGTCGGTTGACTTGGTGACCAGGCGTCTCTGAAAACGTGTGTGCCTGCAGAGTCTCTTGGCCATTTCCTCATCTCGCCCTGACACGAATACGCCGCAGTCGCTGAGAGTCACGTCTATTACTCTGACTAATACGCCGCAGACAGCGACAGGCTGCTACATCTTGATGAAGTCTGAGGCTTTCATTTGATCATGACAGAAGTTTATAAAAATGCATCCAGGTGGACTTGTGAATAATTGATACGAGCCGTTAACAAACTCAAACTGCTATAATAAAGCTCCCAGTATATGATTGATCGAGAGAGTGATTATCAATCTTAACTATACAATGGGAATTCACAACCACTGGGACATGACAAATCCTCCTGCAATCATATCTGCCCATCTCTCACACACACACACACACACACACACACACACACACACACACACACACACACACACACACACACACACACACACACACACACACACACACACACACACACACACACACACACACACACACACACACACACACACACACACACACACAAGGTCATTCAGCTTTATCACTGGCAGCCTGGACTTCATCATTGTATATCTCGACTGTGACGTGACACACGGTGACACTGCAAAAAGTATCTAGCAAAGAGGACGCATGTGTCAGAAACAATCACCCATTTCCTTCTAATAAGTCCAGAGAGGATGTGAAAGGGCATGATGTCGCATTGTAGTGCACGCTGACAGATCTCCCCATTATAAATGACAGTTCCCATAGAGGTAGGGGGAAAAAAAAAAAAGATTCGGTAATGTGATGCGATTCTTTTGTTTAGCAATCCATGCATCACCACACTGTCTCTTCAGTTTTTAAACATACATTTTTTTCTTTTGCACATGTTTGCATGTGAGGTGGTAAAAACTGAATTCAGATGTTTATAAAATCATCATACTATACTTGTAAAATCGCAATACAAAGTGAACCTATATATCGTGATAATATCGTATCAGGAGTCCCTGGAGATTCCCATCCCTAGTTCTCAGTGTACTAAAAATAAAGACATGAAAAAATTGTTATTATATGTACGCTTATTTTATCCCTATACTTCACTGGGCTGTTGAATATCATTTCAATACTGTAATTAAATCAATTCGCAGTAAAGTCTTGTTCGTACGAGACATCTGAATGGTTCAAACGTTTTAAAGAAGAAGAAATGAGGAAGGCCTGATCATTCAAAATCGACGGACAACTTGTCTGATAACGAAGTGCATTAGTGTAGCAGGGGATTATAAAGAGAAATAAAGGACGTTTTTACTCTCATGACTGATCGAAATGCCCGGTTCGACTTCAGCTCTCACCGCTTGTGTACCATACTTAAACAACACTGCCAGGTTTAAACTACTTACAAGAGATCTCCAAAACACTCCAGATAATACCTCCATAGACTTTTACTGACTGACTTCATTGTTACATATAGCAGAGAATATGTGATTAGAATTTGAATCAAAGCAAAGTTTTGCCCTTTTCTTTTCGGATCCATGATTTAACCCAGACTTGAGCAATTTTCCAGCATTTTCAAGCTGCGCAATAAGACGTTCTCCAGTACAACAGCTCAAACTCGATACGGATTTCACGGTTCTGACGTGAATACAATGCAGTAGGCACATTTCTAAATGGCTTGCTCTGCAGCACCAGTTCATCCCTTTTCAAATGCTGGGACATTCGACTTCTGCAGAGTAAGCCAGAACTTCATTCCATCTTTAGACAGTGTCATGTGGCATGGAATCAAAGAACAGTTTAAGGTAATGTTTGGTGATTAACTGTATTGTCTTGAAACGATACCAGCTTATCAGGATATCACAAGCACCCAAGCAGGCTCACATGAAAAGCCTGATTAGTTTGATTCAATTTGATCTGCATGGGGCTTTTAACCAATAGA
The DNA here is from genome assembly GCA_011419295.1 of Clarias macrocephalus. NCBI lineage: Eukaryota > Metazoa > Chordata > Actinopteri > Siluriformes > Clariidae > Clarias > Clarias macrocephalus. The sequence continues at coordinate 51,305 of JAAGKR010002492.1, read as the reverse complement.
CAATTTCAGGATTTACACTGAAAAATGTATATACACTTACAGCTTTATCAGTTTGTCTCTAGCTGGAAGCAATGATGGCGAGGGAAAAAAAAAACTGAGATTACATGGGGAGGAAACCTTGAGAAAAACCAGACTCAAAAGAAAAACAATCCTCCTGACGATAAACAAATAAGTAAATAAATTCCTCCTTTAACTTTGTGCTATAAGGTAGAGAATGCAAGAGCTTAAACAGGAAATGTGATGATACTATATACAAAACAATGAAATGATATACTGTATCTCTCCGTCTTTGGTCTAATTATAATGGGAAAAGTCGAGTACTTTCCAAAAGCGCAAAAAAAAAAAAAAAAAATCAAATAATAATAATAATAATGAAGCATTTCAAACAGTAAGAATCATTTAAAAAATTTGTAATCTTTCTGAAGTGAGACGGAGGGGTTCAGTCAGTGTTTCTGCATTTATACACATCATATACGTGTGAACTGTGAGAAAGTCTTCATGACGTTCCATTTCAAGCTTGTGAAACATGATAACCTTGAGATTTAGTTAAGAAACAGCTTTCTCTCTCTCTCTGTCTCTGTCTCTATCTCATGGACACACACACACATACACTGTCAGTCAGTCACAACATAAGCTGTGCGCATTCCAACAAACTGGGTGCCTTGAATTTCCAACAAAAGCATGAAAACAATAAGAGATCAGTATTATGTTTGTACGAGCTTATGAAACGTATAATTAGGACGCTAATGATGCTAAGGCTGACACGCGGCACCGTTTTGTACTTTTTGTTTCTTGCTAGATAAATAAATAAATGCATGAAGTATTAATTCTGTGGACTTTCTCACACTAATATCAATCGCCGGTGCATGGGCTGGACATTTCTACAGCATGGTGTCAGAGCTGTTATTAGAGACTAGACCTGAAGAGACGGTAAAGTTAACGGTGACGGTCTAATCCAAGGCTGTAATCACTGCAGAGTGGTAATGAAAATGTGGTGCGTGCGTGTTTTTTTCTGTTTTTTTTCTGTCTTTTGACTGTGGAAATTATTTGTGCTTGCAGCCGAAATGTCATTTTTATTAATAATATTAGAAAGGTTACAGCAGTGAGATTTGAGAGGTTACACTAATGAGGCATCGGTGGAATATTAGACCCAGAGCAGTACTTAGTATGATTTATTATAACGCGGCTAAACAAAGGCAATGACGTGCAGCTAATGCTAATGTCCCAGTGTCCCCATTCTAATTCGTTTACAATTGTACGGGTTTAAATCTATTTAGCGGCGGCGGTGTACATTAGCGCGATCGATACGGCGACTTATCTCTCCTCTTGCTGTATTCCCTCATTCCCTCTGGCCAGATATTCTACTTTTGGCAGTTATTAACTGATGGTACATTTTTTATTTCCGCCAGACCGTCGACCGTTTAACCACTTGTTGTAATATCGAAATGTTTTACATACTTTTATCACCGACTGTCAGGCAGAGCAACAGGTTTTCTCGATGATTTATTGGAATGAGAAGGAAATATGCAATTCTTGTTTAAATACGTCTGCTGAAATCTCTTTCCTCTCCAGCTTTAAAACATGGGGGTTTGCGAAGATACTTCAGAGTCTCTGCAATAATATTAATACTGAGATGCATTATGCCATCGATTATCGGTATGAGCCTTGCATTAATGTTAATTGAGTCGAGTTGTTCCTGATTAAATCTAATCTGATCCTGGACATCCTCTCGGTATTTCCGTACCCTCGAGTAGATAATCAGGTAGAAGACTGAACATGAAGACGAATCTATTTACTTCTGTCGCAACAAATCAGATATTATAAAAAAATAAATGCATTAAAGCTAGAGATATGGAAATGGCTGCTTGGCAATCATGGATCAATGGCTTTTTGTTGAAAATGATAAAGAAAAAAAAAAAAATATATATATTTTTTTTTACCTGTAGGTCTCCAGTGAAGTGACTTCTCAGAAGAACTGCAAGAAGGAAAGAAACAGAATTAATAAAAAATATTCTGTATGTGCATTGGATTGAAGCGACACGTTTGGGGAAAAACCCCAATGAAAAGAAATGCTGTTATGTGCTTCAAGGATCAAGGTTGCAACAGATATCTACACCCCGAACCAAAAACAAACAAAAAAAAAACACTCCCAATCAAAGCACGAGCTAAGAAATGATAGACACAACAACGCAAATACTTTCACGATAGCTCACGACAATGTCAGGACTTTAAATTAACAGCAGACTCTTTTTTTTTTTTTTTTTTATTTGCGATACCGACATCAAGTCTAAATGCTGAAACTCACCGAATCAAAGTCAAGAGCGCAAAACTTTACACTGTGCGCCATATCTGGTGTACATTCGGTGTAAGCCAGGCAGTAGGAATGAAAAGCATTCGCCTTGCTGCCTCCTGACTGCTCCCTGCGAGCAGCCATAAAACAGGCAAGCACAAGCAGAGTCATAATTACACAGCATGTAAAGGTGAAAAACCTCGCTGCGTTGCCATGTATGTCTGAAATAATGGTTGGCTGGGAACATACAGCAACGGCAATTTCGGCCCGACGGCTTCTCTGAAATCCATTCTCTCACACCATTCTGCCTCGGGAAAATAAAATACAGATTATATATAGAGCTTTTCCTCTTTTTTTTTTGCACTGCCTGTGAGATTTTCACTTGAGAAAGAGTGCAAGAAGGAGCGATGACAGGTCAAGCATGCAGACCGACACTTACTCAAGTCATCGCTGAGACTGGTGCTCTTGTGCTTTAGCACTTTACATTGTTTAATATGTGAAAAAAAGAAAGATTTAGTTTGATTTGATTAGATAATACGAGCAAATACAGGACAGATCCAACCTACAGTATGAGAATAAATCATGCTGACAAATCCACCAGGGAATACGTCACTGACTGTCTTTGCATGAAAATGGCCGGATCAGACAAAGTGGGTCACTGACTGGGAAGCATGCTGAGAAACCTGGGGATAAAAAACTTGTGTAAGAGTACAGGAGGGTGAAAGGACACCTGAAGGAAGGAACTGCTGTGTCGTATATGCATCACTGTCACACTCCTGTATATCTAACTCCAGATAGTCCCTTTTTAATTATTTTCACACTTCAGAGAAATCTTCCCATTAGATTTAGGAGCATTATTAATGAGTTCAGGCACTGATGGATGGTCAGCACTGAAGTCCATGCTTAGCCGTGCTGAGGTCAGGGCTAACTGTGCGTGCATGGAGCTCGCTTTGTACACGGGGGAATTGATTGTCGTGCAGGAACAGATTTCAGCCTCTTGGTTCCAGTGAAAGGAAATGATACTGTATGTAAATGATGTAACAGCATATAATGTCATACTGCACAGTTTCAACGTCCTTCTAACTTTGTGGCGAGAGTTTTGGGATGAACCAAATGTGTGTGATGGTCACTTTTTTCGTATAAATAAATAGACAGAGTGTATGAATGATAAGCACAAGGACAGAGACCAGTAAAAAAAAAAAATAAATAAATAAAAAAAGATTGCAACGGATTGCAAAGAGCATGTAAAGTCATAAGGTACAAGGTTTCAGCAATTCAATGGTTTGAACAAAAACCGTAAAGCCAGTAAGTAGAACAAACGCACACAGACACAAACACGAGATCAACCCCCCCACTTTTTTTTTTCCTCCTCTCTCATGTATAATTTGGAATAAATTTAATTTGGAAGAAGTGTATTGAAATATTGTGCCAATGTAAAAAACTAAAAAAAAATAATAATAATAATTCAAATGTTTCTACAAGAAATAAAAAAAAAACATGGTTTAACACAACTCTAACACAATTCCTGGAGAAACTGTGCAGTAGAGTTGTGACGATGAACAGATTTTCCGAGGCAAAACACTGAAAACATTTTGTTCCTGGCTTATAAAGTTACAAAGACACAAGTCAAAGTACTGCCTGTGATATCAGGGAGTGTGTGTGCGTGCGTGCGCGCGCGCGCGTGTGTGCGTGCGTGTTTTTGTGCAGCATTCGCTGCAGCCACCCCTCCCCACTGCACACAAAGATTGAGGGCAATATGCGTCTGTCTAGTCCAAAATCAGAAAAACTGACATTTTGGGAAAGCCATCATTCGAATTCTTTTGAAGAGGAATAGCACACTGATCAGAGCCTAAAGTTTTTTTTTTTTTTTAAAACAAAACAGCAACAACAACAACATTAGGGTCAGTGTACCATAACCATTTACGTTTAAAACAGCAAGAAAAGTTCAATACATTAGGATGACTAAATCTAAACCTTGTATGAATGAGCTGAGAAATGTTTTGCACCCGTCTGGCTAAAAATTCTACAAGATTTAATTAAGATCCTGAGATCAGTCCAACAAACACACAACATACTGTACATCTAACCAACACTGTTAACTCAGAGACAAATCTAAACTTATTATATTAACTTATAAACTCAAACAAGTTCACTTTAATAAAGCCACGGAGTCTCGTTACAATCTACGAGTGACTTCGTGACGAGATAATTCTTAAAAACAAAGACTTAAGGATTTAATCAAGCATGTTTTTTTGCCTTATTTAATTCTCAATAGTGAGTAAACTACAACAGGAAAAAGGAAAAGAAAGAAATCGCCTGGCACATCTTGATGCGTGTTGTTTAAGCGCGAGCTTCAACAACTTTTGCAGTAAACTTTATCAAAATAAATAAATAAAAAATAAAAAACACATACACAAGGCATTATTGCTATGTGTGTAACGGAGTCGTCTGTCCTGTTGTCCCTGGCTACTGCAAACGAGCTTACGTCCAAATTAAAAACTAGAGGCTGTGAGATCACCCGCTCTGCTGGAGCACCCCAAATGAAAAGATGGCCATTTACTGGTATCAGCGGAGGTGTGAACGGCCTGTTAAACTGCCGATGGGGGCAGCGTGTGTTATCCGTATTATGCGCGCATGATAATGCGTGTGTAAAAGAGTGAAGAACTGCTAAAGCATGTTTTGCTGGATATACATGTGAGAATGGAGCTTTGGGGGTTTGGTGGAGGCTGGAGTCGGTGATTGCTCGGAGGCAGAAGGACATAAAAGGCCGAGCGGTGGCAGACCTCAGAAGCGCTAATGGGGCGCCATTGTACAGAGAATGGGCTATTGAAGCAGAGCCGGTGCTGAATGTCACAGCCAGGTTGAAGAAATACTCTATGGTTGTTGTTGTTCTTTAAACAGACGGATCAAAACGAATGTGGTTCCTTCTAAATAAAGCTTTACACCAAACAACACTTTTAACCCACGTTCCATCACTGGAGATAAACAGGATCAGATATTCAGATTTTTTCCCCCAACAGATCTCAACTGGCACATAAGGACAAATTTAATGAAAAAGCAGTTCCCTCTCTCTCTCTGTTTTTTTTTTTATTTATCTGGAAAGACTTTTGAAGAGTTTCTATAAAATACACGGCTCATATTAACCACTAGAGAAATAATTCAGACTCCCATTATATCTGTAACTTGAGTAAAAACATTTGCAGATCCATTTTAAATACAAGATAACCATACACTACTGATATGGGATATTATCTATACAACTCACTAACATTCTAATCACTACAATTGCTTCCTTTCTAATCATCTACCAACACTTTTTTAACCCCTAACTCTCTATACATCATCTCTTGATCACACAATGAATCCAACTATTCATTTCCACTTTTATCTCTCAAACTGAATTTCACGCTGTCTGCCTTTTCTCCCTTTTTAGATTTTGTTTGCACTTTTCATACCCAGCCCTTTTTTTCATTTAATCTATACACCCTCATATGAGGCACTTATTACTCCTGTGTGTGTGTGTGTGTGTGTGTGTGTGTGTGTGTGTGTGTGTGTGTGTGTGTGTGTGTGCGCGCGCGCTCTGTGTGTGTGTGTGCGCTCTGTACAGGCAAAGCGGGTGGATGAAGATGGGCCTGAGGGCTCGAATATTCCTCAGATTCCCAGAATAGCACATCACACTCCATAATGCACACGTAAACATGGACTTGTGGGTAAACACACACCTGACTCCACACTATGTTGTCTTGTGCCTCATCCAGAGCTGCACCCCAAACAAACACACATACACACCATCTGTTCAGCAGCATATGAAGATGATAATTATCGGGATGGCGTATATCCCCCGAGTGATTAATACCGAGTCCTCCATGCGCACCTTGGTCTCGATGGGGGGTCTGGCTCTGATCTCTGATCTGCAGCTCGTTTGTTTTACTGACGGGAAGGAGAACCGGTTTCATCTTGTGCAGGCTGCAGCTTAGGGTGGCGATGGAGCGAGTGACGGGAATGAAAGGGGAGATCATACTCGGGGATGTAGAAGTACTGTGTGAATGGAGTTTGCCTTGTTATCATAGAGTGGTGGCTCAGAGTACACGAGATCCCGATGCAGCTCGACACGGCGATGCTTCCTCACAGCAGCTCTTGAAGAAATGTCTTCTCTCAATCCTGTGATGAAGATTTCTGGGCCGGTCGTTGTTTCAGCATGATTTTCTGAATGATTCCGCATTCACAAACTGATCACAATCGCCATCTTACAGACAATTTAGCAACTAAAATGTGCTCATCATTTCTTTCTTAGATATTTTTTTTTCTGTATTTCTTTTTAGCTTACTTCATATATTAAACATCTCCTTCTTAAGACTTAATTTTTAACCTTTCACCAATTTGTACGATTAGATTTTTTTAATATAAAAAAGAGAGAAAAATAACCTGATATTGTAAAAAAAAAAAAAAAAGTTTTTTGTGACTACATAAACCTGTTAACATTTTAGACACATCGAACTGCTTCTGACAAAAAAAATCTAAATGATGTTAAAATGATGTTTAATACACGTTCACGCTCATCTCTAAACATTAAACGGTACAGACTTCAGTCGGATAGACTGAGAAATACTTAAAATCATATTAACGATGATCTTCTAATTTAATGCATCAGAATCAATAACATTTGAATCCGCTGAGGTTTCGCTGAAACTGATGCTCGTCATCAAACAAACCATAAAGTTAATGGAAAGAAAACCTGATCTCTCAGATATAAACACAACATCTGTAATACACAACTACATAATGGTGCACACACACTGTTGTTAGTGTAGACAGCATCGACGTCAAAACAGTTCATCATTGCAAGAATCAAGCAAGAGCACAAGCAAGAGCTTCATGGAGGTGTGTGTGTATGTGTGTGTGTACATTCAAGCATACTAAAAAAAAAAAAAACCCTCATCAGACCCATTACTCCATCCAACTGATTTGTTCGATACAATAAGACTCATTACAGCTGAGCACGAGGGCACGCTCTGTGTGTGTGTGTGTGTGTGTGTGTGTGTGTGTGTGTGTGTGTGCCTGTGCCTGAGGGTACAGAAATTAAGTGGGAAAGCCTTTCCACCAAAATCACTCACATTAACCCTGGGGTCGTCAGTGTGGATTTACACAAGTGGGAGTATGGAAAGCTTGCTCGGACATGTTACATGCAAAAACAAACTGTCCATGGTGCTAAACAATCCACTGAGAACGTTTCACACACACACACATTTACTGTACTAAATTATTTAAATAGTGGATTAGTTAAAAAAAAAAAAAAAAAAAAAAGACTTACTGCAGAAGGGCATCTGTTGGTCTGTGGACTAGAACTACAGTCATGCTGAGTGTCTGTGTTTGTGTGTGTGCTCTACCTGCCACTCGCAGCTCCGGGTGACTCCGCCCCCAGTCGGCATCGTTCCAGCTGATTGGCCACAATCTGTCGCTCCACCTCCAGCTCCCGGGTCAGCCTCTCAAACTGGAGCTCCTACAGGAACGCAGGAGAGACAAAAAGACTCAGGACTCGTGTGTGTGTTTGTGGACATTCTTTTCTTAAAATGTCCAGCCTCATTACATTTAACATTGAGGCATTTGGCACTGATCACACACACACACACACACACACACACACACACACACACACACACACACACACAGCGCTGGGGATTCTCCAGCTCTCCTCTGAATGATCTCACATGGAGCTAATGGAGCTGACACACAAACACACAGGCGCGAGTGTGACTCACACACTTCTGTGATGTTTAAAAAACAAACAAACAAAAAAAACAAACAAAACCGTGGTGGATAAACACACAGTGTCAACATTACTTGACCATGAATCATGGACGTGTGTTAAGAGTTTTCGTGTTTCGGTTTTGCCGCTTTGAAGACATCAAGAGCGGCCGAGTGAAAAGTTCTGACTGACTGACACTTGGGACTCGATGGCTGGAGTAGTCCTGAATGAAGGATTTATTTATACACGCATTTAAGTTTAGTACTGAGTGCATCCTGAAGAGTCTGAATCCATAGTGTGCACTAGGGGGCGGAAAAATCAAAAACCCAGATGAGAGTCTAGTGGTTTGCCCTGGAATAAATGACGAAGAGGAATCAGAGCACTGCATGAGATAATACTGATGATCATTATTCATTTTTCAGGTCTTAGATCTGAGAAACTCTTGACCAGACAGGGGTCAGCTTGTTGTATAATGCACGGTTTAAGGTTGGCCATGTTCACTACAACAACTCGTCATCATCATCATCATGAACCCAACGAATAGTTTTAGTTACACTACATACAGTGAATTTTGTGCCCAGACTGATAAGAGAAGCTCCTCTGGATAGTTCAAGTCGGATTAAGGGATTAAATCGCCAATGTTACTCTTAATTCTTTTGATAAAAGCGATGAAAATGGTCTTGAAGTTTCCACACAACATCGCTGAGCCGCACGGTCTCCCTGGACACGCCTCCAATCGTATGATTTGCCATGTCATTGAAAATACTTTCACGCTAGTAATAACGGTCATGTTTCCTCCGCTTTAGAACAGATTACATGTTTACGGCTAAATAATCTACTTATAATTAGTATTAGGTTATGTGGTGCATCCGCCATGACATGAGTCCTTGTACATGAGCTGTAACTATAGAAACGATAACGCGTTAGGCATGACCGGATCAATTTCAAACATTCACGTTATAGGAGGAACTATTATCCAAGCTGCGCTGTTGCACAAAAATAATGCGCAAGAATTCGAGAGTGTAACCACACTCCGGTGTAACTTCAAATATCTCAGTGTTCTCATGACCTTATTTGAATTTCTACCTTCAAAAAGCAAAACAAAAAAAAAAAAAACAGAAAAGCGTTTTCGATTTCCAAGATGGCCGCCCCCGGTAACACAACTGCACTGAACTACAAAGTTTATCATCGCTTCATCTTCAGGAACGATACGTTCATTGTTCAGCACATCACTGGAGGAACGCAAACTAAAAGAACTTATTGGTTATCTGGTTACATTATCCCTGATAAAGCCATCAGACACCGTCATGTCCCAACTGATCGACTACACTTGGGGGTAAGAGCCCGGGTCAAGGTGCACGATGTACACTTGGGTCACTTTGTTCTTTAAGTGCATCCTGACTCCTGTGATCTAAATGCACTTAAGATTGGAAGACACACACTGCAGCATACTCTCTCGTTGTCACTCTCTCTCTCACACACACATACACACTTACAGCCATGTGTTTGCAGGCTTGATAATTCTTGAACCTTTTTATAAAACAGACGTAGAGTTAAAAAAATAAATAAATAAATAAAAAACACTTTTACAACCAAACATGTTTTTCACGGAGGACATGACTAAATTACAGCGAGCCCGGTCACCCTGATCGTCACCCTGACACCGCATCTGTTTTAACCCTGATTTCAATCACAGAAAACAGCATGCACGTCCACCTTACCCGTCTTTATGTGGCAGGATACACAGCCTGGGACCCGAGTCGAGTTAGCCCTCTTACACTCCGCTCGTACGCTCACCTCCCGCTCTCCCGTCTGCCTTTGCTGTGCCTGTGAGAGCATGTGTGAGCATGTGCGGATGTGCATGAGCAGAAAAGTGCAGCCTGCAGTGTGGTTTATCGCTCCACCCCCCATCCCTGTCTTTTCTTTTCCTCCTCTTGTTCATTCACTCTCTCATCCTCTGTTTAATCTCTCCCTGTTGCCACTGATGCTGTGTAGATATTTTTTTTGGGGGGGGGGGTCCAAAACATCTAGCCCAGTTTCCTGAGGAAATACAGAACATTCTCTGTGTCCAAGTAGACACACACACATTTCTGACACACCCCTGGAGGCTCCTGTTCTTACCAGCTACAGATCCATACAGGGGTAAGACCAGACTCAGAACTAACACAGGATCGTGATTACCCTGTAGCCGTAGGAGTTGATCTGTAATAAAAGTGCTAGTCCTGCTAATATGCCTGTACCGTCTGCTGTTTAAACTCTGCAACACGTAAAGCAGATTTAAAAACACCAGTGGTTCGTGTGTGTGTGTGTGTGTGTGTGTGTGTGTGTGTGTGTGTGTGTGTGTGTGTGTGTGTGTCCATGTTCTTCTACGTGCTTGGTGGGATTCCTCCAGGTACTCTGGTTTCCTCCCACATTGTCCCAAGAGGTGTGTTGTAGACTGATTGGCGTTTTCAAACTGCCCGTAGTGTGAGACACGGAGTGCCCTAGGCTTCAGTATACTAAGTTAAGTTGTATAGACACATTTCATATGAACTTCTATAATTCTTTTGATTGTGTAAAGGTGCTTTGCGACAATGACTATTGTTAAGAGCGCTATACAAATAAAACTCAATTGAACTGAATAGACAATGGACAGATTTGGTTTAACTGCAGCCTTATTTCCTGCTTGTACACAAGACATGCTTTATATTATACGAATATTATGAGACTATTTAAAAATCGCCACAGTGGCGGCGGCTTAGTAACACTGCGGTCTCGCGACTCCGGGGGATTTTCTGGGGGACTCAGATGGTCAGAGAGTTTTGTGGTGAACTGGTATGTTAACCTGCAGGACTCTGTATGAACTTAAACTCCTCTCCGGTTGTACTGTATCTCCAGTCTCCTAACACACGGTATGACTGCAGATTAATCCCTGATATCATCCAAACGAGGACGGGTTCCCTGTTGAGTCTGGGTCTTCAAGGTTTCTTTCTATTGTCATCCCAGGGAGTCTTTCCTTGCCACCGTCGTCCTCGGCTCGCTTATCAGGGACAGACTGATTGTTATAATTTATACATAATTCCTCACATTTTTCAAAATCCTTTACAGGTTTTTTAAAATTCTATAAATAAACTGCTTTGCCACAATGGTCTTTGTTAAAATGATAACTTGTTAAAAGCGCTATATAAAGAAAACTGAATTGAGTTAGCAAAATTTTTGAAACAGCCGACAGTTAAGTGAGGTTTGATAAGTTTGAAGGACATTGCTGCCTGGATTTAAACCTGACATTTAAAAATGTCAGGTTATAACGAGATATGCGTTTCAGATGTCCTCTTGTGACTGGACCATGAGAGCCAGACGTTAATACGACGCATGAACAATCTCTCAGTGTGTATTTGGTATCTGCACTGGTTAAGCTGCATTATTGAAAGATGTATCACATGCAGCGACCGCGATTTATCAACCTATGCGCATAAGGACGGAGAAAATGAGCGATACCAAAAACTTCCTAGAACCAGGTCTGAACTGTTTAGCCTGGTTTGGCCTGCTGATACATTTACATGTAACTTTACTCGACATTCCAACAGTGTTGTTTACAAAAACATGCAAAACTGGCAGCGATAAAAAGAAAAACTCTAAAAAAGCCTAAATTCACTCAATTTGACAGCTGACCAGTGTTCAGGTTTGAAAACCCGAATAGTGATCAAAATGAGCGCCAAAATCCAACCCATAGAACTTAACTGAGCTATCCAGTCTGCTTGCTATTTAACAAATCATTATGTATGACAGCATAATCAATGGCACAGTAGTAAATTGGTTAACGACCCTGTACTATTTACAACCCAAAAAACACCCCATAAATGCTCCGTTAGTTTTGGCATTTAAACCACAGACCCCCCCCCCCCCTCCCCTCTCTCCAGCTGCTGTCTTGCTCCTCTTGCCACTGAACAAACTGTCTATCCATAACTCTTTCTTTTTTTCTGTCAATCTGAATGGCCAATTTCCTCTGAAACAGTCAAAAGGGGAGCCTTTAAATCTTGGCTGTCTCATGCGCGCTCTTACCGAGCCAGTGAATTTATTTTTCATGAATAATGGGTCATTTTTCTTTAGGAAATTGTTCAAAATGATGGTTAAAATGGTTCCTATACATCATTCCGGGCCTTCAAGAGTTTCTCACTCTGCGTATGACCAAGCCAACGGGAAAGCTTCAAACTCAACCTCGAAACTACGGTTCTGTATAAAGAACAGAAGCATAACATTTTACACTGCAAGCATTTAGATGCTACAAATGTTTTTCATCTGAGAAACACGTTCATGTCACTGTATAGATGCGATTTCTCCCTGTATAACCCACTGCAGCTACAGTAAATCCGACATGAGCACGGACATCTCAAACTGAAGTCTGGAAACGGAGCGTTTGAGGGAGCGGAAGTTAACGTGATAGGGTTTAAGGATGCGAGGCCTAATTACAAAGAGAATAAAGAAAAGCAATGGAAGATGTTTAAGAGCGGTGTATACTAAACAAAACAACTAATTTCACACTCTATGAGCAAGATGTGCCAACAAACTCGCACTGTCTGGAGCACACAGCATCCTTGTGGAATTACACACAGCAGATTGAAGACACGCTCCTTTATTCTTCCGTCTCGTTCTAATTCTCCCTCATGTTCAATATCCTGCTCAAGGGAGGTTTATTTGGAGTAACGCGCAAACCGACATCCAACATCAGGAGTCCGGCGAGTGGGTTTTTACGCTTATAAGGAATAGTCTGTTCACTCGGCGGCGATTCTCGCAGTTATTTCCCACTATTTTACAAAAGTTGTTGCGCTGAACTTAAATAAAAGCGACTGATATGTGTGGAACTGACAAACGAAGATCTGGCAGTAGTAGCGTTTAGAATTAACAATGATTGTTTTGTGCCTCAAAAAAATAAAACTCTACCTACAAGTTTGATTGACATTCATTTCCGCATGGTAGGAATCCTACCCAAATAGCATCATCTGCTGTATAAAAGTGCACTAGATAGGGAATAAAATATAAAGTTTTACACCCTACGTAGTGCGCTCTACTATCCTACAGCTTGTTTTTAGCAGCTTTACAGTTCATCATACTTAACTAATACTTATCTAATTAAAAACCTAAATTAAAACGAATGCGGTATTAGTGAAGTTCATTTTAATTATCTGGCATTACGGAAGAGGAAGCTTATGTGTAGCAAACTGTGGTGTCTTTATTATCTTCGTAATGAGTCATTAAGTGTCATAAAGTGCTCCTTGGGTATTCTGCACGGACAGTGAGAGGTTATTGTCTCTGGTGTGAGAATTTGTAGATCATCAAATATAAACAAACCGAGTGTGAATACAAAGCCTGGATCTTTTTTCTCCCCCCGCTTCCTCCTATACTTCTATCCAAGTCAGGAGACACCATGCCAGTATAAAGACACTTAAATTACATGGATGGATCACAGCTATCCACAGAAACATATTTTCATTCATAAATTACACATCGTGCCATGGTGGCTTCTACAGACGTAACACGTGATGAGCAAAGACTGTGGAAGGAGGCGAATTCTCATATTAGAGAAGCCCCTGAATGAGAGTGTAGGAAACAGAGTGTTTATCAGAGCCATATGGCAACTCTAACGCACCAATCACAGAGTAAATCCCCCCCATCCAACACTCCGGCACCACAGCAGGACGCCGCATGGTACTCACACTTCTAACAGGCAGCATCGAACAGTGCGCTACTCAATCCCAGAGTGGGGTAATCTATGGCATTAGAAATCTTACAGAGAACTAAAACAGGAACTGGAACGTGCTATTTTCCAAAATGTAACATAAATAAATAAAAATCACTCCAAATTGTTCTAGAGTGAAGACATTACTTTGTGTTTCTCTGGTAAATTCTTATCTTCTGGTGTGATTTTAAGAAAACACAGTCCAAGGTAAAATACATGACTGAAGAGACACAGAAAAAAAAAGTGATACAAGTGTGCTTGTCTGTCCATGTTTTGTTGTATATATAGTAAGACTCAGAAAGTCTGTGTGTATATTGGGGGTTCACAAAACTAATATTCAAAAGACTGAAATGGTTGGTGATAATCAATAACCTAACAAGCAACGTGCGTTCACGTTTAACGAAGTCAGAGATAAAATACGTTCAAACCTAGTGAATGAAAATACCACTGCCTGACTGCAATCACATGCTTAAACCAAAGCAACTCTAACGTTAGAGCAACACATTACAAGTTCGAGCAAAAGAAATGGTTTTGCTGCTTGCCTGCAAATTGTTGCTTGTCAGCTTAAAACAGCTCCAACGTTTAACATTAAAAGGTTTACAGGTTCGAGGTGGGGACATTTTAACCACAAAAGGAAAATCTTCACTGACTCATTTTCATGCCTACAAACTGAATTAGCAAAATTTATTTGTTTTCATGCCTGAATAAACCGATTGAACAAACTGACCTTAAAGGACACTGTAATATCAGAATTATTTTGAAGTAAAAGTTGCATGGTGTCCTGAGAAGCCTTTAAATATTGCATATGAAAACGTGGATGCCAGCCGTAACAGTTTTTCCTTGTTTCCGAAGCGAGCTTGCTCTCCCATGGCGTCTGTCGTCACTAAGCTGAAAATCCCCATCAGAAGTTACTAGATTTATTTGTGGACAAGTGGGTAAAAAAAATGCCATGTCTCAGTGCACCTCATCCTTCAAGCCTGAAGAAATCACAGACAATTTCTTTAGCTCATCCAGGAGGGCCGAAAGACTGAAGGAGATTGGTTTATTGTGGTCACATTATCCGCAATGTGTCTGTGGCATTCTGAAAAGTTGGGAGATTTTCATCATGCTGTGACGTATTTAAAATAGCAAAATTGAGCGGGAAAAAAAAATGTGGTTGCTGAATGGAGACACTGACCTTTTCTTTGAACATTTGAATCGCGACATCCTCACCGCACACGGGACATAATGTACTGTACACTGACAGGAGGCAGTGGAGTCTCGCTTTTCCGTAGCCAAGGACAGAACACCAGAGCCTGTTAGCCTCAGTAATTTGGAACAGGCTCCTGTTAGCAATTTTGTAACTTTGTGATGTAACAGCAAATGCTCGCTGGCTGTTGCCTGACAATGATGTCATAGAGGGAAAGCTTACAGATGTACCAAACTAACAATTTATTGATTTTTATTCCAAAGTAGGAAACACACTTTATTAGTGATGCTTGCGAAGCTTATTATTTTTCTTTTTCCATATAAAAGTTTGGTGCGTGACTAATCCCGCACCGTTTGTCGTAGACCCATGAATGAGGTGTCGAATCGTGCGGCTTATTCGGGAATGGGGTGCTATGACTTTTCTAAGGGGACTTCCAGAAAGTCCCACAGACTTAACATTGAGACCAACTTCGGCTATGACATCAGCTTTATCTATGACTGACATCAGCTATATCTATGACATCACATATATCTATGACATGGCAAGCGCCACTCACATTTTCTTCAGGAAATGTGCTTCTTTAGTTAGTTACACAGTATTATTGTATTCCTAACACAAGGTGTGGGCCGGTCACTATATTCTTCTTATTAAATAAAATTAATAAAATAATGTTTTGCTCGGGAGGTGAATATTTCATATACAAGTTGTCTTTGACTTACGAACAAGTTCCCTTCCGGAAGCACGTTCATAAGTCGGATTTGTTCTTAACTGACAAACTGAGTCTTATATGCCTTTGACACGAATATACAATGCAAATCATACCAATCCACTTGACTAAATCTGGCCATAAACCGTAACCGTGCCTAACGAAATGAATCTTACAGTGAAATCTAACAGTGTTGTCTTTAAATCAGGAGGGAAATCCCGGACACCATCGGGACGGCTTTAAAAGCGCAGCCATTTTCTATCATCGTGCTCCCGGACTGATTCATTGAAACCGGTGAGGCTGACTCATAATACCGTCTATAAATTAACGGTGATGGGTCAGACACAATCAATCATTCCAGATTGTAACTTTTTCTTTTCACATTTGTGCGGAGTTCATGACCTCAATCTTTAATTCTGATCATGTTTTATCAAACTTCCAGGTTATTTCTACATAGAAATACATGTACTTTTTTTTTCCAAAAATAATTATTGCACATTTAAGCGTAAAGCTGTGACGCATTCAGTCTTTACAGAATTGAAGGTCCGAGTCAAACTGTTCTGATATCCAACTAAAATGGAGAAAAGAAAATAACCAGAGTGGTGTTTGTTCTCTGCTCGGCCCATAATCAGTTCAAATCCGGTATTGGTGTGTTTTGACAAAATAATGTCGTGGTTAATAATTTTTTATACATCACACCTTGATCCATCTCCATCAGGTGATGTGTGAATCACGAGGTGAAGTCTATTAATTTTTTTTTCCGTTTCTATGTGGGTGTCTGCTGATTGGCTAAACGAAAATGGAGTTTAATGAACGACTATAGGAGCAGCTGAACCTCGTCTTTCAGCTACAGTATAATCAGTCATCACTCGTCACTGGAGTAATCAGTTCTATTGTAGATGCATAATTACTGATAAAATGAAGCAGGTTAGATTGTGAGCGAGTGTGTGTGTGTGTGTGTGTGCGCGTGTGCGTGCATATGCACACCAGGGTACACGCCCACACTTCCTTATCCTAGTTTTGCCAACAGGAAGTAGCAGTGCCCTCCCTCCAGCTTTCCATCTGCCTCAGTAGAGTAGTGACCACTGCCATACTGCAATGACCACCATGCACAAAATCATCCATGTCACAAACATACATGCACACACACACTCGAGCTAATATAGCTATCAAGTAGAATTATCTAGTATGTTATTTATTTCATTAATACCATTTGTCCAATAAGGGTTTTATGAAGTAGCAGATTTAAATCAAACATCAGCCCTGTCAAGGCGATTCTGATGTTATGCCGCAGCTCCCACCTCCTGAGTTTAAAGCTTGCATGGAATGACGTCAAACTGTGTGCTGATGAAGAAAGAGATCCGGCTTTGAAATGGAGCCTTGACTATTTTTAGCTGTTGTACTTTAATCCATTGTCATAGATAACAGTGCGTCAGAAAACCCCAGAACTACAGCTGTCTGAGACACTGAACACCTCTGCATAATTAGATTCCATTCGAGGGTTTGATTTAGCAGCACAGTGCTAAACCGGACACTAGCTACAAGTCTCCCTAACTGAACGTTAGCCATGTACTCCTCCACCTCTCTGGGATATCGATCCCCCGGAGACGGTGCCCAATTTCTAAAATAAAATAAAATAAAAAATACTCAATATGCATTGGACAGCTCAAATACTACTTTCTAGTAATGATAAAGCCAGGAGAACTGCTCGCAAAGCCACGTTGAAGTTCACCATTGTAGTTGTTCTCGCTGTGCTTGCTGCTAGCATTTTTTACTTAAATTTTTTTGCCGCTAGCACTGCTAGTGAAGGAAAGTAGAGATGTACACGGACGTATACGGAGATGTAATGACGCGATTCTCGCGGTTCACTATTGGCCCGGCTCTGAAGAAGCACAAGAACTAGCACCTGGTTCACTTTGGTGGACTCTGTATGAAGGATAAAGCAGAATAGATGATGAATGAATGAAGAATGTGGTTTGTTTGTTGCCAAGTCAGTCAAAAGCCCTTCTTGCGTGAACACTGGAGGTTCTTGGTTACATTTATTGACTAAACATGGCAAACTCTGTAGCTAGTCAAGCTTCTGAGTCAATCTCACATCAACACGTCATCAATGATGGAGTATATTATGATTAAGGGGGTAAAGATTGTGGGGAAATTTAGGCCAAAATGCCTCGTTGGGGAATAGTAAAAATAAATAAATAAAAATAAAACATTTTTGGCTCAAAAGCCAGATGACCTCCATGTCTGTAAATGAATAAAATAATAAGATGAGGCACAGGGTTGGTGTCAGCCTCTAGGCATTTACAGCAGTGCTCTCCAAGTGTCAGTTTTACTAAAAAAAAAATTATTTTAACATCCCAAGGCTTTATCTGTGTAAAATAGCATAGACGGTTTTTTTTTAATCAGCAACCAAGTGTGGGAAACGAGAGAGGAGAGTTTCCACACAGGACCGAATCGCATTACTCGCACGTACTCTGGATTCATTTAGCAAGATTTACAGCTTACATTTCAGGTGTATAATTAGCCAAATCAGTCTCAGTCTAATCAGTCGCCATGCTAGTGTTCGAGGCTGGGTAATTTAGTGCACCATACGCATGTGCAAATGATTTGTGTGTGTGTGTGTGTGTGTGTGTGTGTGTGTGTGTGTGTGTGTGTGTGTGTGTGTGTGTGTGTGTGTGTATAATCTATTTGAAGCACTAGTAGATTTTTACAAATGTGTGTTTTTATTTGTGAGTGAGCTGATCAGTGTAGTCAGCTCTTACAGTCTGTCCTCAGTGAGGAGGAGACACGATACAGAGTGTCCTGCATTCCCTTCACTTGTCTCTTTAAATCATTGTAGGCATCGGCAAGGGAAACCTATAAGCATGTAACTCAACGATTAAATTCTGACAGAGGCGTGTATAGTATATGTGGCGGTTGATCAGTTTGTTTGTTGTCACTTTACCTACACGCTCTTAAAGAACTGAGACATGAACACAGACAGACATCACCAGTATACTAAAGTGCTTCTCCTTCAAATTTACATTACGGCGTTCGGCAGACGCCCTTATCCAGAGAGACATTTTACATTTTCTTACATCTCTTTATAGATCTGAGCAGTTAAGGTTTAAGGGCCTTGCTCAAGGGCCCAACTGGGACAACATGGTGGTGGTGGTGCGGTTTGAACCTGGGACTATCCGATCACTAGTTCAATGCCTTAACCATTGAGCTACCCCTGGAGGGCCAATGCAAGTCCTGAGTGCTTATCACTAATCTCATTCCATCTTGTATAAATAAATTTACTCATGAGTGTAGGAGGAATTTCTCTGGAGTTTCTCACATCCACCATTCAGTTCTTTTATCAGACGACAGCCAAACAAAGAGGGTGAAAACTAACACATGCTTCTTCTGGGATGTGTGAATCCAGCCAGCTGCAGTTTTTACATGAGACACTTAGAGGAAAGTTCCCTCTTCTGCATACAGGAACCCATATGAGTCTGTGATTGACAGAGTAGAAATAGAGCACGCTGTTGCTCAAAGCCAGAGTTGGATGTCGGAGAGGAAAAAGTGGAAACTCTGGCACAGAAAGAAAGCCGCCTCAACTGAACGTCACTTTGGGATGAACCTGAGCGCATCCAAGATTCAAAGAACTTTCTTAATCCCAGATCCCAAAATGCTTAATTTCAACATCCAACATCCTCACTAATGTGGAATCCTCACTCTAGTGGAAATCCTTTATAGCATTCAAAGAGGAGTCTAAGTCTGGAACCGGATGTTTAAGAAATAAAAAAGGACATATGGACATTATGGTCAGGTGTATACAAACATTTGGCCAAAAAAGATTAGCAAAAGATCAGAAAGTTCATTTACAGTAGGGCTGTAGCTATCGAATATTTTAGTAATCAAATATTCTACCAAAAATGTAATCGATTAGTCGAGTAATCGAATAAAATGCACTTTTGCTTAATTAAACAGCAAAAATAAACTGTCATTATTCACAATACAAGGACTCGCTTACACCCCTCTCTCACCTATGCGGTTTGACTCGCAGTGAGACGCGGTGTTAGGCACCTAGTCACTTAGTCATGCCCGCCGACATTCCGCGAAGTTCTGCAAGGTCCGGCAAAAAAATTAAACATGTTTTTAAGGCGGTTTAAACATATTTAATTTTTCGCGCAGAAAGATGGAAGCGTAATCGCGGCGCCAAAACTCGCGATGAATCATGAAGAACCGAACTTCCGGCCACCGCGCGAAACCGCGTAGGTGAGAGAGGGGTATTAAAGTTGACTGAGATTAATTAAGTGCATTACAGCACCATACATTCTTATTTTAAAGCCTTTTCTCGGATGCAAAAAAAAGTTTTTCAAATGACTTTAAGGAGAAAAAATAAATAAACACACATTAAAATGAATAATTACACAAAAACACTAAGTTGTGCAACTAAAAGTTTAAAAATCTACATCTCAGGCATAACATAAGCCTTTACTGACAATTTCTGTCGTTTTCTCTTGCGGCTTTCTTCCTCTCTTGGCCTCGCTGATCATTTTATCGCTCCCTTCCATTTTGCAGCCCGCAACAGAACGCGCCATCAAATCAATACACAGCTGACTGTTTGCGTCTCCTTCCACTTTGCGGGTGACGCGTCTTCTTCGTTGGTGTTTACTGGCGGCTTGCACCCGGAAGCGCGCTGTGTCAAAAGCGTGCTGTCAACAAATAATTGTGCAAAAACAAAACGCAAGCCTTTAAAATTAATTAAACGAAGCTTCGAGGCAGAAGATCTTTTTTTGTAATCGAATGACTCGAATCATTCCAGCACTAATTTACATAAAAGGAAAAAATAAATAAATAAAACATTTGGTTTGGTACTGTAATTAAAAAAAAAACATGACGACATACTTGGTCACAATGCAACAAACTACCGCGCAAAAATTTGGAATGAATTGAAAATTTCTTATTTATAAAAAAAAAAAAAAAAAAAACCTTTTCATGGAATTCACAAACAAAGTTCTGACTGTAATAGAGTGACCAGCCTGTTCTCCGGATCTGAACCTTATTGAGCTGTTGTGGGAGCGGCCTCATGGTACGGAGAAAGACCTTATCAAGCCAATCCATCTTGTAGGAGGAAGAAGCTCCGGGAAGCATAAGGTGAAATCTCATCAGATCATCTTGATAAATATCATCAGATCAGATAAGATCTTGACAGCTTAAATGCCTACAGTCTGCCAGACAAAGGTTGAAGAACACCATCATCATTTCCATCAAAATCATTCTTTCTAACCCTCACAATGTCAGCATGTCTTGTTCTCTTGCTATTCTTTCTATTTAGACTAATTTCCTGTGTTTTTCCTTGTAGAACAATAACATTTCTAACATTGATCCCAAACTTTTGAGTGATAGTGTAGCTTGCAGTGTATGTGGAGGAACAGATTGGGAGAAATGTCGAAGGAAAAAAAAAAAAATCTGTAGGCGCAAGGAACTGAAAACGGTGCTGAATTGTGACATGACAGTATTTAGAGATGTCGACAGTAATGATCTGCTTATGTGATCGCTGGAGCAGCATAAAAATTCACTTCTGCTAAAGAAACTGGGCGTTTGGTTGAGATCCTCCAGCCACTGGCAAGCCCCAGGCTAAAAGAGACGTTTGTGTGGAGTGAAGCATTAGTGCACGAAGTGTTCTGAGTGCTCTAAGCCTCTCATTAGGCTCGGAATGAACGGCTTTCATCGCAGCACTGATATGCTAATCAGCGTTCGTCCGCAGACATCATCGCTATGCCATGAGCTACAGCTGTTCCGCTGGGTTAAAACGGTAACGGCTACGAATGAGCGCGAGGCATCTGACGATCAAGAAGCAGCGGCGCTGATTCGAGAGAAATATGAGAAGTGTGTGTTGCTACAACCATTCAGACAGGATTGAGACCTGAAGGCACTTTGTTTGACATCCGACGTAAATGCTGTCTGGGAGATTCTGCGCACACACACACACACCTCTGTTACACACTCAGCCTATCTCTGGCTTGCAAAGAGGAAATCATGATGAGATTAGCTCAGAGAGCTGCGGAGAACACTGGAGAGAAAATCTGCACAGCTGTCCCAGTCTCACACATGCACGCAAAACATCCTCGAGCTACACAAATTCAGTCCAGACATGCTGATCCGTTTCTCTCACAGTCTCGATCCTGCCAACAAACAAACTCATGGAAGGCCTCCGGTGTCTCGGATCTGACAGCCGAGTAGCAGAGGAGCAGGTGTGGCTCTCAGCCCACCCTGAACAAACCCTGAAAATTGCTGAGCACTGATTACACGCGGTGAGTTGATGTAAATGTTTCACCAGTCGGTCTCAATTAGAAGTCCTTGAAGACACCTGTGAGAAGATGCGCATAAATGGGGACACCTTCTATCCAGGGTAAGATGTTTTCAGAGTGCAGCTTAATATTTATGTTTACTTTAGATTTTCAATCGTTCTGCAGTTTGCTCTCGGCGCTCGTCTTGATTACGTCCTTGTTGTGCTAATCAGGGTCTTTATTCAGCCGTGATGTCCGGTTTCGCTGTGGATTTTCATTGTGTTGTTGAGTGGAAACTCAATTCTTAAATACGACTGACAAATTGTTTCTCCTTATTAGATTCATGCTACCTCTTCATTCCATGCAACTTAACCTTCAGCCAAAAAAAAAAGAAAAAAAAGTAAAAAACGCTGATGGGCAAAAGTTAATATTTTCATAAACCAAAAAAAAAAAAAGTTACAAGGAAGAAACGCTCAGTTTGTTCATACCTGTTCTCTCACCCAGACAGTACAAATCGCATTCTCATTTGCATTTAGTGACGCCCATAAATCTCCATAAAAGGTCATGTGCAACAACGACTAGGAGCACAAAAACACTCAGGGTAAAGGCCAAAAGGCAGAAGTGAATGCTTTTAACTTGAAATTAACAATGAGGTTAAAAGGCTCTGTTCTATATCAATAAAAATACTGGTTATGATAATAAGCAAAGCATTAAACCTTCCATCAGCCGAGGTGTTTGATTACAACGTTTGTCTGCACAGACAAAATGTTGGGTCCTCCGTTTATACCCTATAGGATAAGAAGATGCATCGAGCAGCGCATCGATTTGCGCAAGCTAGTTGCTGTTATATTGTGGGCCAGAGCAGGGCTTTACGGTGACTTAATGACATTGATGATAATCTACTTCTGACTTTAGTATGTTTTTAGTTTTAAGGCACAGAACTTTATATGAGCTTCTTTCTGTATCAGGTTTAGTTAATGAATATTTTAAACATGGCACACAGTATGAACGAACGCATGCACAGTTTGTGAAATCGGTGCATCTTCTGCTCGATACATAATGCCTGCGAGGATGTGACATATTTTTGACAGTAGAGTCACGGTTATCAATTCGTATTTATAATGGAGAACCCCCCCAGTGTAAAATCACTTTGTATTATTATTATTATTTTAGTTATTTTTTGTATTTTTTTGGAATCGTATTCTCTCACATAAGAACACGCACTACATATTTTATGTAAGATTTGACGAGACATTTTTGTGTACATTTGATTAATTTATGCACAACCTTAGGCCAATATGTAGGAATGACCTTCATCCAGACTAGACTCTTTCAACTTCCTCTAGATGTCCGTACAGCGGAGTCTTTGACAATCTTTAAACGACCTCTCAAGACGTATCTGTTTCTTCAATACTTGGACTAATCCCCCTCCCCCAGTACCTGTAAGAAACCCACCATGCATGGGGAGAACATGCCAACTCAATACACGCAAACCTGATGTGGGAATCGAACCCTCGACCCCGGAGGTGCAAGGCGACTGCGCTAATCATTGCGGCACGGTGCAGACACTGGTAAAGCTAGTTGAGTGAAAATGACAGCTCTTACCCAGTACAATGTTTCTGATGTTCAGCCGCTACGGATCATTTACACATATGGATTTCTTTGCGATGAAAAATGTCTCTTACATACAGTAGCTAGCTAATGTACTTTGTTTAAACCTAACTAGCTAGTGTTATAAAGAACGAGTCTTCTGCTTGCTTTTAACATGCAGTAGGTGAATAAAACGTTCTAAAGTCCCCCTGATTGCATCTCGTTTCAGCACTAATGAGCTCGGCTTTAAGATCAGTGAGCTGCTGGTCAGCATCTGTTACTTGTGTCGTTATGTCTGACACGTTGTAGTAACAGTCAAAACAGCCAGCCAGACCGCACATGGATTTTGGTATTAAATTATTTCAACGTGTGCTCCGTCGAAATGATGGCGAGCCAAATCGAGGAGGAGAACAGAAAGTCACACAGAGAATGGAGCCAAAGTTCCCTAAACAGTTGTGTTGCTGCCGTTTATTATTTTTTTACAATCGGTAGAGCGATCGAAAGCTTTTTATAGAGTCACTGTCAGAGATTTATGACAAAAAGCAAGCTGTAGGTGATCCGATTTTATGCAGCCTTATCCCATCCGAGATAGTTTATTAGAGCAAAGCCTTCAACTGCATTTGACTATATCGATCATAATACCTCTTAATAAGCTCCGGAGAAGATTGCATGGAACCAGAGTGCTACGGTTCGGTGATAATTAGCACTGCGTGCATCGCCGTGAAGAGGCGACGAGTGTGTAAGGGACGAGCGACGACATAAATCCCACTGGGCACAAAAGTGTTCCGTCAAACAGACAAGAGGAGGAAACGATAATCAATCGGCCAGGCAGGATATTTTTCAAAGCTCCTTTTTGAGTCACTATTACAGGAGGATGGATTAGAAAAGAAAGAATTGGGATGGGTAAGAGCGAGAGAGAGAGAGTTAGATAGGAGGGAAAGAATGAATGCATTGGAAAGCAATAAAAGAACGTTTTTATACAGAATATTGATACACGATATACATCACACAAGAATTTTCTTCGTGTGGACAAAGTGCTCAGCCGCGCTTGAGACGTCATGAGCACTTTTATTAAAACTGACTAAAGATGCAAAAAAAACAGTTTCATTTCCTGTTTGAAACATGGAAATTAAAAATATACCAAATAAACAGGTTATATTAAATAAAAAACAGGTCTCTCTCTCTGTGAATGTGAAGCAGTTCTTATCAACGATAATAACAGATTGATTAAAAGTTTTATCCTGAGGGTGACTGCAGAGTTCCCGGAGTGTTATACAGAGAAATAAATCCATATAGACAGCATGCTGAACTGATGCTTACGTTCTTTTTCAAGCTGTGAATACTTTGTAGTGCACTATAACACGATATTCACGCTGCAGTTTTTGTGGCCGATAGTGCTGTGCCGAAGAATCGTATTTCCATCCCAAATTTTTTATCATTTGTTTTTTACTTTTAAGTGTAGTGCTACCCATTAGTGCTAGCATGAGCGTATACTTCAACAAGACAGCACAAGTTGTAAACACAGGGTTTGCACCGAAGGCATAGAACAAGAATGGGACTGGAAGAATAACACAAACACTGGAACGGAGTCACAAAAAAAAACAAATGCCCCTTTTACACAACATAAAACTATATCGATACGAACCGTATTGTTTCATCCTATATCTCAATTCAAAATACCGTATGTAGACAGACCTTGACTCATAAGAACCCAGACTTTCTCCTTAGAGATATTATGGGAGATAGAACACATTTCAGGGTTAAAAGCCCCGAGACATACGGTGCCGTGAAAAAGTATGTGCCCCTTCCTGATTTTATATATATTTTTTTCTTAATTTTTTTTTTACTTTAGGGTTAGGGTTAGAATTAGATAAATATGAATACAAGTATAAAGAGAAAACTTTTTTTTTTTTTTAAATAGTACAGTCAAGATAGTAATCTGAAAAACTGCACATTAAGGTGCAGAAATTTGCAAAAAAGAAATACATATATACTGTGTGTGTGTATATATATATATATTTTTTTTACCTTTTGATTGTAAATACAGGTGGGAACTTGAGTAACTGCACATAAAGTTCACCAGCAAGTTGAAATATTAATAAAAGAAAATGAAAAGGACAATCACATCAGTGCAATAAAACAGAATGTACAGTGGAAAATCAGTTTGCGAGTAACGCGGTTTGCGAGTGTTCCGCAAGACGAGCAAAGATTTTTAATCAATTTGACTTGAAAAACGAGCAAGTCTTGGTTTAGTATCATGTATCACGCATAAGTTTCTTATTTTGAAGCCAAGCGTCACGTGAACACAACTGAGGCAATGTTTTTCTCTCACTTGCGCTGCGGAATTGTGGGTAATCATCTCCCCTGCTCGGTCTGAGTGCTCCTCTCTCACTGGTATAATCAACATCCGTGCATGTGTGTACTGTTTACTATAGCACTGTGACCACGTGTGTATGTGTGTGTGTGTATGTATGTGTATGTGTATGTGTATGTGTGTGTGTGTGTGTGTGTGTGTGTGTGAGAAACAAAAGCAAGTCTCATTAGGGAGGTTAAAGATCCGTTTTCTCTCTCTGTGTACAAACAGAAACACTTATCTGTCGGGATTTATTTTAACTTTTTTCAAAGGTAAACTGCAGGTTAATCTGTTTTATTTTTACTTTACATTGTTTATGTATTTTTACGTATTTATTTTTTTGGCCTGTGAAACGAATAATTTGAGTTTCCGTTATTTCTTATGGTAAAATTCGCTTTGATTTACAAATGTTTTGATATACGAATCCGATTCCAAACTATGCTTGTAGTCCAAGGTTCCAATGTATATGAGCTTTAGTGATGTCAGAGAAGGAGCTAAAGCTGAATAAAAAAAAGACATTTAAAAGGGTCTTTGACACCTGTGTCACCGCTGGTTCTTATAGGCTACAGTCGATACACTGCCCTGCATCATCATGATGCAAACTGGTCAAGAAATGGAAAAAGAAAAATGTACCCAACTTAAAAAACAAACAAATAAAAATAAATAAATAAAAATAAAAAAGTAGTGTTTAGTCTATGAGTCAGCGAAAAACCCAGAAGAGTCGGTACATCATCCTTCCATATGGCTCAGCACTCTCTCAGCACAGCCAGTGAATGAAGCGGCGCTGGACTTGTGGACGGAAGCCCAGTTTCTCTTTAATTAGCTAAAGCAATTCAAGTTTAATGAAATGAAAATGAAACTGAAGGAGGAAAAGACAGGAGGGGAAAGAGAGGCAGGTGAGGGATGGAGGGGCTTCACGAGGAGCTTAAAAGGTTTCGAGGGATAATTTATGTATGCGAGCAGATGGCTTTAAAGGGAATCAAATGTAAATATATTTGTTCTTTTAGTGGTAATGAGGCTTGTCTGAGAAATGACATCTCTTCCTGTTTCTCTGTAATTAGATCCCTCAGTAAGAAAGAGAGAGGGGGAGTCTCTTAACACATGGACAAACACACCTAAGGCCACTGAATACATTTCACACTCGTGTAATACTTGCTTCGTCTTTTTTTTTTTTTTTCTGCTAATTACTTTGTGTATGACTTTTCACAAAATTAGTGATATACATTTTTATTATTCTCACAAGCACTGCACATTAAAAGAGACCTATTACACAAAAATGCAAGTTTTAGAGTTTTTAAGTTACATTCAGAAAAAATAAATTTTTAATTTATACTCAGGTCAACAGCCTTAGATTTCGATTTTTCCCCTTTGTGACCTCATATGAGAAAAGCCCCTCCCCCCAGCCTGTTGCTCAGCTCTGCTCATTTGACATAGACATGTGTTTCATAGTGGCGTGTTTCTGACGAGGCATTTCAACTGGAGTGTTAACACAAACACGCACACATCAAGTTGTTAAAGAAATACCCCTTTAAACGGTACTTGCTTTTGTTTCACACCAACAAAGGCACTCGATGCCAATAAGCTGCATTAGACTGTAGAAAAGCGCTGCTGACAGGAAGTGAGGGACGGGGACGTTTGAATCGGTTGCTGCATTTTGTCAGAAACACTCTGCTTCCCACTGACACAGCCTCATATGGAGTTTTAATAGATTATCCGGGTGAGAGGCTTCATTCTTACAGACTAGTGCTCGAGCACATCTCAGGACTTCAACACCTTCCGTTGATGTGTACGTTTCAGTCTCAGTCCCGTCTCCCATTACACCTCCTGTGTGCTATCCTCACGGGAACTCACGCACTCGACTCATAGCCAACGCCTTCTCAGGTCCCAAAAAACCTGATTGCTCTGGCAAACTTGATTATAAAACATAATGAGGTGAACGTTACGGAGGTAATGATTGGCCGTGTTCAATCTTCGTTTGATTTATTTGTCAGCGTATGTCCAGTTTTATGGAAAGTGGTTTGATTAGGACGGTTTAAATGCTCACTCATTTAAAAAACAGCTGAGCTGCCAAACTCGGATGTTTACGGATGCAGCCTGCAGCAATCTGGAGTTAAACCATGTATGTAAGAAAACTACAGATACAATTCTGTGCCAAAGCAAAATGTGAGCTCATACACTTATTTATTTTTAAGGGAAATTCAATAGATAAAGGGTATTTAAAAAAAAAAGTACCATGCAAAACATTTAATGTTTTAGATTTTTTTTAAACAGAATTAAACTAATAACAAGTGAACGTGATCTAACTTTAAAAGCAGTCCACACTGCTGGCATCGCATTTCACAGTTGAAAATAGAAAAGACATTCTTTGGTGAAAAAAATCTGCAACCCAATACTCAAACTGTATCGCTTTTCATTAGCGACTTTCCGAAAATGGTTCACACTAAAAAATAAAAAAATAAAAAGAATTTTGGGTTTCAGCAGAATACACCTTCTACATGTCACTAATAGGAAGTAATTCCCTTTTCATGTGTCTTATCCGTTGCATGTTTTTTCCCCACAAGATTCCAATCATTTCACACAGAATCCTCCAGCCTATGCTAATAGTGCTAACAGTCTTCTGCTACAATTCTGGACAAGCTGTCTTCCTGTGAAAAAACACACATTCACATTTTACATTAAAAAAAAGGAATGTTGTACTCTTCAACAGACAGACCGAACATCAGCAGCAGTAGCTACACTAGAAGGGACGCTTTGCAATGTATTAGCAGATGAGAAAAAGGGCCAATGTCTCTTTGATCAGCGAGGAAAACCACCATGAGGCAGGATTATCCTTTTATCACAAGCTGTAATGATCCATGAATGTTTTTCGTCCGTTTCGTCAAAGTAATGCGAGTTGGCTGTACTCGCGTTACATCTTGAACATTTCCATTAGAATTCCCTTTAAAGGCTTTTAGTCATTTATCAGAAGAAATTTTCAATATGCACGTACAAAAAAAATCCTTTCTGTGCTTTATGCATTTTTATATGAACCCAAATTTAAAATAGCCAATTAGATTTCTCCCATGTTGTGACCTCACATAAGAATAAACCGCACCCAGCCCTGCTGTTTTCTGGAGGGGTATGTTTGAGCAGAAGCTCATTTACACACAGACACTGAAATAAAGGGAGTCTGAAGTATGATAAAATGCATTATCTCAGCTGGAGCATTAAAAGATGCACTTTAGGGGAGCTCTGAAACCTGTGATAACTTGTTGAGGAGCTAATAAAATAAGGGACCTTTAAGCCTGCTGTTCTACTTGTTGAATTATCCAAGATGGCCGCTGTGACTTCTTTCAGCTCGGTTGTTTTGCACATTGCTCATGCAACTAGCGTATTGGCATAGAGAGGAGCACGCAAGGTGACACACTGCCGCTACTGACACTGCTTCTGCTGGGATCTTAAAGGTCTCAATATGGAAAAAAAAAATTTTATTGCCTGTAAACACTTAAATATGAAACATATTAAATGTTCTCAGACAACAACAATGTCATATTCCCCCATCGGCTCTTAATATAACAGGCCCTCTCTCTAACGTCTGGTATGTTTTCTCTTGTACTTTTCTCTGACAAATTACATGCATTTAATGTATTATGTCACGCGGCATGAATACATGCTGGCAACACTGCCTTGGTCATTAACTGATTAAAAAAAAAATTATACTGAAGTCCTGTCTGCGTGCGTCATCAGGGGAGGCTTTAGCCAAATGTTGCACAAATGTTAAATGTTATCAGTACTGGAATATGGGAAAGACGTTGCACAAATGCTGGACACTCAACAATGCTCATATTCTTGCTATTTTTGGTCATGGAAATGACGTAAAACAACCATAAAAACACATTAACACATGTATATGTCCTATTTCTTTGCCTGGGCGATTTATTTCTTGGACACAGTCAAAAATGGTTAAAATAAAATTTTATTGAAAAATCATCATATTGCCATATTGAAATAAAGTCCTGTGTGTTGAAAAAAAAAAAAAAGATACGTCACCCTGTATTACGCAATTCTGACCCATATATATTTACAGTGGAACCTCGGATTGCGAGTAACGTGGTTTACAAGTGTTCCGCAAGATGAGCAAAGATTTTAAATAAATTTTGGCTTGAAAATTGAGCAAGTTTTGATTTACGACACACACACACACACTCGCCTTTACACCCCTTCCCCAGCTTCACACACACATACAGACACACCCTCTGCTCTACACAGAAACTCTGCTCTGTCACGATTCTTTTCAAAGGTTTAAGTGCACGTTCATTTTTTTATTTATTTATTTTTAACCTTACAGCAGTGATTCCGTTAGTATGCGCTCACGTGAATGGAGTTTTACCGTGTAAGACGAGGTGAGGGAAGGGGCTAATTCCACACACACACTCACACAAATACACGGTGCATGCGTGCACTAATAAAAACACTCATCTTTCTGCATTTATTTTTACTTTTTTTCTTTTTTTTTTTAAGGTGAAGTGCAGGTTAATTTGGTTTATTTTTACTTTATATATTAATTATTAATTAATTATTTTTATGTATTTATTGTTTTGGGCTGTGGAATGAATAATTTGAGTGTTCATTATTTCTTATGGGAAAATTTTATTTGATATACGAGCCCACTCCTGGAACGAATTACGCTCGTAATCCAAGGTTCCACTGTATAATTATTCAAATATACCAATGCAAAAACCTGTCTTTACAGTGCATTCTTTCTATTACGTGTTGAGTATGGTGAACACACACTTAATTGTGAACGACAAACGTCTAACCTTTCCAACCCGTCCTAGAGCTAAACTAAAACTAAAGTGCGTCTGCTATTTCTCACCCTCGTCGTCCATCAAGAGAAAGAAGGCGTAGGACACATGATCATGTGTAATTTATCTGACACAACAGGCTGTAGGATGTTTAAAAAAAATAAAAAAATAAAAAAACCGAACAGGGAATAAATGAAAGCAAAAAGTGAAAATGCGTAAGAACTCACAGCTGAACTGAAAAGACAGCACAGATACTGATCTTTCTTTGGATGACAGCTTTATAGCCAGTATAGAGCATAAGAAGAGAATCTGTCATCTTCCAAACTACTTCTTACTTGTCGATTTGTTCATGCAATCTCGGTTTACTCCTCCCGCATCTTAGCTTCTATCGTATCTCCAGTAAACATACAGCTGAAGTGTGGTGTCAAATTTCACTCGTGGGGATAAAAGACGTTGTGTTTAAGGCGAGGCAGGCAGAAAGCCTAAAAAGGTTTTTTGGAATGGAATGTGAGGGCACAGCCAGTGTGTCGAGTGTTTGCGATTCCTCTTTAGTAAAACCATGAATCGAGTGTCATCTCGATCACTCAAATATCTAAAAAAAAACAAAAAACAAACTCAGAATGAAAGAAACACGACCCCACTTACTGTACACGCCTTAGAGAGTGATACAAAGCTCCAGGACAAGTTGTAATAGAGGTAACAACATCAAGCCTGGGGCCAAACACAGCAACCATCTTGTGCTGTGTTAAATCTCCTTATCTCCCACAACTGATATAAAACACTGAATCAGTTCAAATACAGGTTTAGTCTTTGCCTTCTGCAAAAAAAGATGACCACCTTTCTAAAACTGTAAAATTACTTGTTTTGGCTCAATACCAAACTACTGACACCGATACCAATACTGCATTAGGGACCATGATACAGATACTGAAAAACGATACTCGCCAAAAAATATATATATATATTTTAACCTGAAAACAGCTCATTAAGGAAATCAGTAATCGGAGTGTGAGAACATTGAGATGTATGTACTTCATGCGACTTGTGATGCGCTGTAGGACACGACCGGCTCTGACGGAAATGTGCGGCACTCTCCTGGCTGGCGGCAGGAATGAGCAGCTCTTCTACACACACGGAGAGGTGATGCAGCAAAACAAGGAGCTGCGTCAGGAGAAGGAGGTGATGAGATTGGATCAGACGGCCCCGAGACGAATTCTCTCCAGAGAGTTGTGCTTCTGCCGGATCATTAAAATGTCATTAATAAAGAACCTGTCAACTGGCTGCTCACTCAAAGACAGTGAATGTGAGAGAGAGAGAGAGAGAGAGAGAGTGCGAGAGAGAGAGAGAGAGAGAGAGAATAAGGAAAGAATAAAGAAAGAAATAATGTGTATGCAGTAGCTGGTTTATCTACAACAGCCCTGGTTTTGTTCGGTTTGTGAGGCAGGTCCTTCCCCTTTTCTACGACGAGAAATATCCACCTGTCTCACATCCTTTCCCTTTCCACCTCCCCACTATCCTCAACATGCACGACAGGCCTATTATCAGACAACCACTATGATGATGATGATGATGATGATGATGATGAAGTCACCTGCTGAGAGAAAGCATCACAAAATCAATCGGTCTCTCTACTGAAGAAAAGCTTCTCGCACCTGCAGGCGGTGCAATCACGGCCGCGCTACAATTCGACATGAGCACGGGAACACGCGCGGAGATCGATAGCAGGGGTGCTTTGGGAAGTGTTATCCGCGGTGTGCGGAGCTCCTATTTCTCTCCTCCGGCGGGGAACGCGCGCCGAGCCCGGGGCTGCTATTACAGGAGAGAATGAGGTGGGGGAAAATGGGCAGGTAGCTAATAACACCCTGCTGATTCATAGCAGATACACCTGCCAGGACAGACCTGAGGGTTTACAGCACGCTGGAGGGCAGCACCATGTTGTCTGAAATGATACTCATTATTACTCTGCACTACATAAACACCATGACTATTTATCACAATTATTGTGCTAAAATCAGCTGGATTTTCTTCAGAACACATTGTATAATACAATAAAATGCATACATTATTAAATAAATGCAAATAAACTGTACAATTAAAACACAGAAATGCGAAGCTTATGATTTTTTTACACCATTAAACATGTTCACAAAATATGCTTTAGCTCCATTCACCATTACTACTGTAAATTCATTTAATAATATGATTAACACTCTAAAAAGTACGCATTAGAGATGATAATATGAAAATATTGCACACGGGCATGCTAGATGGAACGCTGCGCTGCGCTGCCTGCCTATATGTGAATAGTTTAGAATGCACCACCTGCAGGATTATAGAGGAATAGCGACTGCTTGGATATCTGAACCACTTGAAGGACTGGAAATACAGTACTTATTGAACAGGAGAACACACACCCAATAAGAATAATTGACTGTCAAAGAAGAGACTGCTAAATGAGAGGTAGGAGATAACTAGGTGCAAAGTTTTTTGCACTGAACACCAAGATCACTTCCTTGAATACGAGGCACGGGAATCAAAAGGGACCAGACAACACGACATCACAATAATCAGCCGATAATTCGATTTGTATTGTGATTTTGCAAGCATCATGATCTTATCAAAATTCCACTTTGATCATTTATTTTTTAAATATTTTATTGCAGTTCTAAACACACAGGATGTTGTGCCGCCTGTCAATATGTATACAGATTTTTGTGCACCACCTGCAGGATTATAGAGGATCAGCAACATTTTACCGGCTTAAATGCGAACATATATTAATGTAAAACAAATTATTAAAAAATAAAAAAATAAAAAATTATATATATATATATATATATATATATATATATATATATATATATATATATATATATATATATATATATATGATTAATAAAATATTACTTCATCTATTCCCAAATTTTGGATTTTCATTAGCTTTAAGGTATAATCATTAAAATATTTTTTTAAAAAACACTTGAAATATATCAGTCTGTATGTAAAGCATCTGTATAATACAAGTTACTTTTTAAATTCCCTTTTTTTATTACTGAAAGTAAAAATCTTTTTAAAAAATCAATAATAACTTTTTAATAATTTACTAATTTATTGAGATGCACCTGTATATTAATGTAAAATGTATTTAAAATAATGTATCTCAAGTCATTTTGGAGATATTGGAATAGTCACAAAAAGAACAGTGATACATATTGTATCATCTCTAAAAGCTGCCTTTATATTGTTTTAGGGGGAAAAAAAAGTCCTTTCATGCCTTACAAAAGCTTCCTTTGCAAAATTTTCCATTCAGCTCTGGTCAGGCCTGCAGTGGAGCCTGCTGGGATGCCAGATCATCATGGAACACCAAGAACTTGCATGCATTCATGCCAAATTCAAGTCAACATACAGGCATGGAGGAAAGCAGAAGACAGGTGATCACGGCTGTAACAAACTACCTGCATGTACAGTAACCTGATCTCACGATCTATCCTGCAGTCCTGGAACTGTGAGGAGGAAATTCTACCATCGTTTAACTTTTTACACTATAAAAATAAATAAATTTAAAAAAACATGAAAAATCTGTCTTGGTACTAAACACAGGCAAAAGGCAAAAGTTATTGTGTAATCTTATACGTCTCACTGAGCAGTTCATCACTGAGTACTGAACAAAACAACAAGCCTCAAAACTATTTGCACCAAATTCACAAAATCAAATTGGACTTTTTCATTTTCATTTTTTGCAATTCCATTTCTGATCACAAAAGACTTACACAGTTTAACAGTAAGCCTTACGGTGATAGATGAAAGTATCTATTTCTGTTTTATTTCTGTTCTATTTCTGTTTTTGTAGAAAATAGAAATAGAAATGAACAATCAAGCTGCTGAAAAACAGTTTTCTAATCACATTCTGTTACAAAAAAAATAAACTTTTTTCTTTTTGGAATACAAATATTGCCATTCTTTTATGATGTAACATATCTGGTGTGTACAATGACCACTGGAATAGAGGAATACTGGATACATTTGAACCATCTACATACACCTTGTTGTTTGTTTCTAGCTTCAGAAATCTACTTGGGTTTTGCTCCGCCACATCCACCTGCGGCTCAGGACTAAATGACAGACTCTCGAGATTAAATTGTGCACCATGTGCTGCTCTCCCAGATTACAGACATTAACATGTTTCTGCGTGTTCGCTCTTACGAGTGCTACTTAAAGGCAGAGGCAAATGCAAAATCTGCACGTTTCTTTTTATGGTTGCATTTATCCATCTAGCCAGGCTTGTAAAATAAAATAATGCCTCGTGTCCAGCCACGGAGACAGCTTCATGTCATGTCAGCCAACATAGTCAACTGCTACTTCGTAATAAAATTATGTTGTTTGCACTCCAAATAAAGTCCTTTCCTTTTTTCTTCCTCTGTATTTAGAGTTCAGTGTTTTTTTTTTTTTCTATTCCTGTTGACGCGTTGTACGCCAGGCTGCGCTGGAACGGTCCAGAGAGCATGGTGAAGATAAAAGGAGTGTGGAAAGCTGCAGAATTTAAGGCCAGATGTAATTAGTGACCCGGTTTGACCTGAATCAACAGCGGCAATGAAGCCAGGGAAAAACGCAACCTCGTAACGTTTCATCTGCTTCATCATGCTTACAGATGAAATTCTCTCTCTCTCATTCTGATTTTGTCTAAATTTCTTTTTATTTAGCTGTAAGCTGATCCATATGTACTAGCTCGTCCCCCCCCCCCACCCCTGTTGCATGACAGCTACCAATCTGGAAGGATGAACTCCTGGCTTGTGCCTGATACTGAAATCTTCAGCTCAGATGCCTGTGATTATCTCATACTCTTCTGGGAGAAAGTGACACATGCTGAGACCAGCCAATTACGCTCTTACAGACTCCCAGCCATGGACTACTGCACCGTCATCAGAACTCAACCTTGTGATCTGCTGATGATAGGGTAAACGGGCAAATGCTTAGATATCTGGACCACTCGAGAGACTGGGAATACTTATTGAACGGGAGAACACACACACAGCCTGGCCATCTGTGGACGGAAGAAACCTCAAGATAAAAAGTGACCTCTCAAGAGAAAAATAATAATTGACTGTCATGGAAGAGACTGCTAACTATAAAGAGAGAACTAGGTGCAAACTTTTTGCCCTGAACACTTGGATGACTTCCTTAAATAAACAACTGGGGATGGAAATCATCAGGGACTGAACGATACGATATTATGATACCCGGGTGCTGATTCTATTTGTATTGCGGGTGTATTGCGGTTTTATAAATATCCTGATTTAATCTAAAAAACTTTTTTTTAGATTTTGATACAATACTAAACAAACATAACGAATAATTCACTCCTACCAGTGCATCTGCGCTGCCTGCTCATGTGTGACTAGTTTAGAGCGCGCCACCTGTGGGATCATAGAGGAACTGCGACATCTCACCACCTCAAATGCAAACATAAAAAATATATATATTATAATAATAATAATAATAATAATAGGAGAATAATTGGAGATTTTGGAGTCGTCGTGGCGATACATAAATTGCCACAAAAAAAGAATCGCGATACATATGACTGAAGTGATTTTTTTTTTTCCACCCATCTCTATTAAATCCCAGAGTCAAGTCCTTGGCATACCAGGCTGTTCTACACACACTGAGTACACACACACACACACACACACACACACACACACACACACACACACACACACACACACACACACACACACACACACAGTGAGAAAGAAACACAGCTCTACAAACATTCCAAGTGCAATGATCTCTTGCTGGGAAAATTCCCCAGAGGTGGAACAAGAAACATAATGCACATAACTCTGCATCAACCAAAAAACAAACAAAAAAAAAAAACAGGGAGAGAGAGAGAGAGAGAGAGAGAGAGAGAGAGAGAGAGAGAGAGAGAGAGAGAGAGAAAAGGAAGGAAAATCTAATGAAATTGTTGTGTATAGCAGTGAGGGAAGATAAGAAGTGTCTATAGCTGTAAGCAGGGTGGATCCTGAGCAAAAAAAGAAAAGCTGGACTTGATGAAGACAGGACTGACCTGACTGCTGTGCTCATTTACATAAATACTCCAGTGTCTTTAAACCTGATCTCTATCAGCTGCATGAGCTGCAGAGTATCATCAACGCAGGACTCGAATTTCAACATACTCTCCTGTGCTGGGGGGGAAAAAAAGATCTGTTTAACCAGAAATGACGTCAGGATGAGTGTAAAGTTTTGTCAATGCTCAGGCAAGACATGTTTTTGTAGATGCCTTTTCATTCAGTTTTTAGTCGACTGTGTCTGTAAAGCTCTCAGGGGCTCTCAGGGGCTGTATCATTGTAGTTGTGAATGAATGTTTTAATCTGTTTGGTGCTGCACAAACAGTCTCATAAAAATTGATGCGTGTACCTGTTCAATTATTTAATCGCAAAATTTATTACAAGAAATATATATATATATAAACAATACAATAAGTAAGTCTGGAGACACATTGTAACGCAGTGTTTTTTTGTTTAGTGATTTTATTTTCTACATTCTAAAACAATACTGGGTTTGGAGATTTAAAAACTAGGAAATAACACGTGTGGCATTACAGTGCGTCGGGAAAGTCATCACAGCTTCACTTTTTCCACATCTTGCTACCGTTACGGCCTTGTTCCAAAATGAGAATGCTACAAGAAGAAAAATGCTCTTGTAGCATCACACTTGAGGCTGTAATTGTTGCCTAAGTTGCTTCAACCAAAAAAAAAAAAGTTTCTCATGTTGTGAGAGTCCTTTAGATGGCAAACTCCAAAAGCCTTTTATTGAGGAGTGGCTTCCATCTGGACTCTCTACCATACAGGCCTGATTGGTGGAGTGCTGCAGAAATTGGTTGTTCTTCTGGAAGGTTCTCCCTCCTCCACAGAGTAACACTGGAGCTCTTTCAGAATGACCATCGCGTTCTTGGTCACCTCCCTGCCTGAGGCTCTTCTCCAAAGGTCGCTCAGTTTGGCCAGGTGGCCCGAGGTATTGTTGATAGAATTTTGAGAAAAATAATGAATTGAATCCATTTTTAAATAAGTCTGTATCATATCAAAATGTTCACAACTATTGATATTTCGGCGTCCTCCTACTTTATATCAGGTATGGCCGTGTAGGTGAGAAGGTCAGCTGTTCTGGAATCATTTTTGCAAGAACAGTATTGCTCTGGGAGTGCGTTTGCAAAACCCATCAAGCTCCAAACTGAAACTGTCTCTCACGAAGACCTTCCCAGGAAAGCAAGACCAGAACTTGGCACTGCTGCAGAGGAGACGTTCATTTAGAGTCACCAGCCTCAGAAATCACAACATTAACACACAGCACCTCAGACTAGAGCAGTTATTAAGGTTTTTCAGAGCACAAGTAGTCGGCACATCTCAATATCAACTGTTCAAAGGAGATTATTGTACATTTTGGATGCCTTCAATGTTGTTTTACAGTGTAGGAAGAGATGAAAAATGATGAAAGACAACTGAATTTGAAGGTGTGTCCAAACTTTTGACTGGTCAGGAATTTATGTAAAGCTCATCAATAATTTAAGTATTTATTTTATTTCACTTTTTAAAAAAAATTTTTTTTAGGTGGAAATACAGTTCTATTGGCAAACATTATCTTAATGTGATGATTTTTGTCATTATTTGCTGTTAGCCTAGACAAATACGTGTATGTTAAAATATTCGCACTGTGATTTTTTAAATTTTTTTTATATCAGCCCGTGATGGAGATAACTGTACTTTGTGTCGCACCACTACGTCATATTGATTATCTTTCAATGACAGATTGCCTTATGTAATAATAACACTGGTAAAACTTTCATCAGTCTCCTAGAAAGCTCTCTTTTGTTGGAATATAAAGGTTACGTTCTTACTTTGCATTATAGAGTCACATAGCTGAAAAAAATTATCCATTGTACATGAATTTTATTATACGTTTTTTGCTTGATTTTGAGTATTAAGAAATGTACTATTATTATCATCATTGATGATAACTCCTTTAACAATGCTATACCTTCGACAACCAAACGTTAACACATTAAGACCTGACGCGAGAGTTAACACACCTAAGAAGACTGTAGACACAGCACATCTTGTGTAACAGAGATAAACTTCTCGGATTACTCTCTCGAGAGCCTAAAAGAGACGTGTCTAGGCGTTTCTCTGTGGAACCCTGTTGAACACAGATAAGCACGTTAACCTCCGACTTCACCTCTGACCCTTCCAATGCGTGTGTGTGTGTGTGTGTGTGAGCTCCAGGAAGGCAAACGGCATGTGCTGAAACAAGCTGGAAAGGTTCAAAGTTCATCAGTTACCAGCTAAACAGGACAGGGCGTTTAAACACTTCCTTTCGGTTTAATGCCCTAGAGGGGTGTTTGGGGGTTGGTGGTGGTGCAAAGATTTTTTAAAAAGTTACAAGTCAGCACGGCAAGTACGGAGATAAAGACTAAATCAATTCCACACACGAATCTGTTTTTATCAGTGGGATACTTTCAAATACGCGCAGCATTTTCTCGGTTTGAAAAGGATCCCGGTGTGTTGGTCTTTTTCTGTGTGCTTCTTTTGTTCAGGTGAGAACAATCACACCCGGGTGCAGATAAAAAAAACAAAAACAAAAAAAACACCAGGCTCGAGACGGCAAGCTGGTGTTTGTCTGCTTCCAAGTGAACTCCATAGTGACTCGATTGAGAAAGTGATCAGACTCGACTGTATCGTGGGTTTGCAGGTGGTTAATTCCATAATCAGTTCTGTATATTGTATAATAACAAAAGTACACATTTTACAATACTACAATTCATCCATCCATCCATCGGTCACTGAACATTTTGTTAAACTGATATAATCTAACCAACATGTGATAAAGAAGCAGCTTTGATATAGTGGCCTAACCTCAGGGTGATCAGTTTTGCCTGCAACATGCAGCTTTAGCTCAGTCTCCGAATTTAAAAAAATAAATAAATAAAAAAGAAAGAAAGGCTGCAGTGGATATGTGGTGTGAGCGATGTTGTACAGTGGGCTCTTTGTACTCCTTAGCTACGACTACAGCGAGGTAATCATGCATTAAAACATCTCACAAAGCACAGCAGCCAGTTTCTTGGTCCCTTTTTTTTCCTTCCTTCTTCAAGCAAGCGAACTAAAAATAGCTAATGCAGAGACCCATTAAAGGAATCTGCTATTCAGTTTTGACTAAAGAACAGCGTGGGACGCATGCATGCACACTCACACACTCACACACTCACACACTCACACACTCACACACTCACACACTCACACACTCACACACTCACACACTCACACACTCACACACTCACACACTCACACACTCACACACTCCTTCCCCATGGTAGGACGCTCTGGGTATGTTCTGTGGTAGTCATAGAAGCAAAACAAATAAAATTAGGAATTCAGGTTTTTGCTGGAGTGGAATCAGACTTCTATTTACCAAGTGAGACGAGGACTTTGACTTGGCAGCGGCTCACAGAAATTAGGATGAAAAAAAAAAGAAACATTTTGATTAGGATATTATGTAAAACTGAGTTAAGTAAACAAAGGATAAGCTGGAGAATCCGAATGAAAAATGCAGAATCAGATGTAGGTCATTTGATCGACACCTTTAGTGCTGCCTCACTGAACATTCACCTTTAGGAAAATTCCTTTCACAGTCAAGATATTTAGAAACCCTCTTCAGCATTGACGTCTAGACAGGAGAAGCTGTGCTTTGAAGCTTGTGAGAGTGTGCACCGCGTGTCACATACTCAGTATTAACGTTAATTCAGGCAAAAAATGTCTTTATGCCTAGCGTTGTAGACCAAACAGCCATAACGCTAACACCACGTAACAGTAACACATTAACATTGATCATCAATTATATACCAGTAAACTGGTGACAGGATCACGGGCACCCGAGGCTCATCCATGCCTGTGGGGATCAAAGGCCAGTCTGTCTGGATCGATCCGACAACACAATTCGCTGAAAAAAACAGTCAACACTGTCCACAGTAGAAAGACACCAGGACACCCAGGAGGATAAACTGGCATGCGCATCACGCGTACAGAGATATCAGACAGACAGAACTTATGATGTCAGCGGTCCACTTCTATGCTCGGGTGCGACTGGCTTTCAAATCCATACTCGAGACTGCCTTCTTCAGTGGACTTGGGCACGGTTCCCAAGCATGCAAACCCGACTTTGGCGTCAAGATTTCTCAAAAACAATCCCAGGTCCCTAATGAGGACACGCCCTAAGGATACTATTAATCTAAAAAGGTTTTGTTTGTTTGTTTTTTGTTTGTACTTCTGGAAGAGTTAGGTCATTAGACACTTGTCTGAACAAATTTCTGAATAGTTAAAAAATGGGAGACAAATTAAAAATCTAAATAAGTAAATGAGTAAGGATTTCAATAAGTGCAGTTTCTTAATCTACAGTATAATCCTCATTTAGGCTTGAAGCTTGTTTTTCTGGTCTAGAAATTAGCTTCAGTCTGCGGGGACCAAAACGCACAGTAACGCCTTTACTGCAATTTCTAGTCACTAATATTAAAATCTGCTTCTTTGATATTTAAAATGCTAAAAACAGTAAGTGTTAACTGTTGACAGTATATATTTATTATAATTATTATTAGCTTTAAATTGATTATGTCATGTTTTGTTTCTTACATACAACTCTACACTGTATCTGTGCTACTTGAGTGTGTGGTCCTGGCTGTTGTGCTCGGTGTCCTGTGCCGTGGCGGTTGCCACAGTGAGGGTGTTTACACATTACGGAGGTGAATGTGTGGTGGGAGGCCGTCACGGCGTCACAGCGACGGAACAAGTACTCCTGTATTCAGCAGACAGCACTCGGTACTTTATGTGCACTCAAGTGCTTTTACTTTACAGCCTCCGTTAAAAGAAACATTTCCCATACAGGCATATGACCGGCTTCATACAAGGAGACACGTTGCACACTCAGTGTCTCCAAGGTTACTTTGACATTAAACACAGACGCCCAAACACTGGGATGCAGGGGTTTTTAACTAAATGCATTAAACGACACTAATTGGCAGGCACAGAGTGAAACACAAAGCCTGTACGTTCACTTCTAAAAGGCCTTTGATTATGTAAAATGCAATATTTGCATAACATTAAAAGCAAAAATCTGGATTTTTTTTTTCATTCTCTCATAT
This sequence comes from Clarias macrocephalus, assembly GCA_011419295.1. NCBI lineage: Eukaryota > Metazoa > Chordata > Actinopteri > Siluriformes > Clariidae > Clarias > Clarias macrocephalus. The sequence goes on along the minus strand of JAAGKR010002492.1, from coordinate 9,486 downwards.
TTTAAATGTTACACAGCCTCAGGGAGAAGCTCCTGAGTTTATCACCACCATCAAAAGTATTCCTCCTACCGTCCAAAGATTCTGAATGCGTTTGAATCCAGATGATGCCACAGCCGTCCTCAGGTGGGAGTCGTGTATGCGGAAGATGGCGGACAGCGCTTTATCTTGAGTGTGTTACACTGCCTTGTGATTTTAGTATTTCGGTATTTGAAAAATGCATAGCTTTCTGGCATCATGCATTTCACATGATAAACATAAGTCTCTTAGAAATACGCAGTTGATGCCTGTTGTGTGTACGGCTCCTAGGCAAGTTTCTGCTTAGAACTAGATTAGTTTAAGCAGTAAAAATGTTAGATAGCTCAGGACTGGATTTTCCTACAGTCTACCTGAGCCTCCAGGAACAAACTGGACTCCTTTTAATATTAATTTTAACACATCTCCTGTTATACTGAACTTCCAGTCTTACACATTATTATGCTGATCAATCCCTGCTATCCGTTATCACGCAGATGAGGATGGGTTCCCCGTTGAGTCTGGTTCCTCTCAAGGTTTCTTCCTATTACCATCTCAGGGAGTTTTTCCTTGCCACCGTCGCCCTCGGCTTGCTCATCAGGGACAATCTTATCATTTTGATTCATACACATTCACATTGCATACAAACTTACTTCTTTTGATTTTGTAAAGCTGCTTTGCGACAATGTCAATTGTTAAAAGCGCTATATAAATAAAATTGACTTGACTTAAAAATCAACATGCAGTTGGTCAGGAACCAAGAATCAAGAAATAACGCTTCAGCCATACCTGAACACTGTTAAAATATGATGTCGTCATGGAGAGGTTTGATCAGATTTGAACAGACAAGCCAATGTCTGTTTTACTGGCAATTACAACAATGGGAACATGGTGTGCTTCAATTCAGCATCAACACAAACAAAAGTGTGCCTTATTAAGACGAACCAAAGACGATCAGAGGTTTATGAGGGTGCGTACAAAATCCAGTGGGATAGCAATGCAAGTCCTGAATTGGAAAAATGGAAATTTGGGAAAAACCAACAGTCAGTTTCCTTAGAAAAGTACGTAATAGCAGATTATTCTTCTCAGGGATTGGGAAATTAGGAGGGGTTCCCTGTTCAGTCTGGTTCCTCTCAAGGTTTCTTCCCTATGCCATCTCAGGGAGTTTTTCCTTGCCACCGTCACCCTCGTCAGGAACAAACTGATAATTACGGTTATGTCTGCGGTGAAGCGTTTAATCTTACAGAATTATTACAAAAGAAGTATTTTTCTCCAAATTTAAGGTTAGGTTAGACTAAACTTAACATCTTTTCCAAAAAAATCTTGCCTTCTGCTATATCATCGTCTTCTCTGTGATTGGGTGGATGATTTACTATGTATTGAATGCAAGTCAATCAGTGTTCCTCCCTCATTTAGAGACCTAGTGAATGAAACTAAAGACAGGTCCTAGAGAGTTGTTCTTACAGAGTTTGCTGATGAGGAATGGAAGCAAAATGTCCCTTGCAGAAACTCTGCACATCACCTAATATTAACCCCACGTGGGGCAAACATGCACAGAAAGAATATATTTATTTTGACAATAAAGAAATGCAATAAATCTGAATAAGTTTGTATGGGGCTAATATTTTCCTACTGAACGAATTGTCAAAAGGTTTACACCTCCGCCCCGTAATCCTACTGAAAAGTCATTCCGATCGGGTCAGACTGAGGTGTTTAAGTGATGCGCTTTTATTCCTATTAGGCAGTTATTCCCATTATTAGTGGAACATTAGGGTTCATGTAAATGCATCTAGTGATATTTAATACTGTCTAAAGCTTGTTCCATTCAAGAAGCCAAGACTGAATGGAAGAAAGAAAGCTTTAAATTCCCAACACAAGTCGAAATCGTTTCTGAGCACACAGAGTCAAACTCGAGGTACGATTCGTGCAACCTGTTGAAAGCGAAACATCTGGAGAAAGCAACAGGTGACGCTGAACTAGAGTGTGAATTTTTGTCTTCCCTCTACACTGGAGTCTTTTATTACTCAGGCTGGCTGATTGGATATAATTTCATATTTAGACTGGAGTGTAAATACCTCGAGGCAGAACAAGCATCTCTTTCGGAGCTGATCTAATCTGACCTAGGTAATGTTACTAACGTAGCAAAGAGAAGGAAAAAACAAAACCACACACTTTGATTTATTACTCCTGAAGGTTCACTACATTTATTTTGCTGCCCACTTTCCATCCCACTTCCTCTACACCATTCAAGCAAATCCGAACATAACCTTACTATTTATGCTAAATACTGTACAACTGCAAGTTTAGATTTAATATAGGGAATATCAGGATGAAAAAAGCTGCAGAATCAGTTCATGACTTACTGGAAAGAAAAGAGAAGAAAAAAAAAACAGTTGAAAGTTCTCTACAGCAGTGGAAGCCGGAGTGGCAGGAACAAAGCAAGGGGATTAACTATATAATGTCTGTTCAGCTTAATGCACACGACAGTCTCTCCTGTCAAACAGCGGACAAGCAGCCCCACGGGGTGGAGAACCAGAGTTCCAAATAAACATCACAAAACACACACACGCGCATATGAAACCGCAATCAGAGATCCTGAGAAACTACTCCATGTTTGGGCACTGAACAGAAAGAGAGAGAGAGAGAGAGAGAGAGAGAGAGAGAGAGAAAAGAAAAGAATGCACAAGGCAATAAAAAGAGAAAATAAAAAATAGACTCACTCTGGCTATTCTCATTTCTAGTTGTGCACTGCTGCATGTTTACAGCTGAAGGATTCCTCCAACCCTCCAAAGCGTTCGAAACGCACCACAAAAGCAAACACAAAACTCTCTTTCCTTGCACACGGACCTCGTCACACCCCTCCCCTATCCCCCCCCCCCTTCTCTCTCTCTCTCTCTGTGTTAGTTCAGCCTTCGCTGAACTTTGAGAGGGATTAGTTTACAGTCTGAAAAAGCCCGAGCAAAAGCCAGAATTCCCAGAGAGCCACCATACCGTTCTGTGTCACTGTTCTTCCCTGCTCCCCAATCTCTCTCTCTCTCTCTCTCTCTCTCTCTCTCCCCATGTTCGCTGCTTCCCGAGGAAAGAGGAAGTGACACATCCAGGTGCCTGCCCATGGAGTGTTGGCCAAATTTCCTGTTGTCGACTAGAAGCAAGTGTCAGAGAGGAAGGAATGGAGGGGGGAGTGCGAGTATGTGCACCCCTTTCCCCTCAGTCACTGGGTCTGAGTAAATAAGATGGGACTCGAATTAGACGCAGCAGGCAGACGGGTATTAGTCACAGTTTCCTCCGCATGCAACATCGCCGCCACTTTCTCTTCCCTTCTCCGGCACCTTCTGCCAAAACCAACAGCAGCCACGCGGGATTTATGAGCAGGGCGCGGCTCGGTACGGGAGCTCGACGTTCATTCATGTTATAACTGCGGCGTAAACACAGAGACCTGTAACGGAGAGTCTGCAGGTCTCCTCGTGCTAAACACGTTCTACAAAACGACTCGCACAAGGATATACAACACAAAGACTACGACTAAGGCAACGTGACCCGGAGCATAAACATATACTTGCTTTTTTTTTATTTTTATTTTTTTATAACTGAATATTTACACCCGGAGAACCCGAAGCTCTCAAAACTTGTTAAAAAGTATTTGCAAAGAATTTTGCACAACATTTTGGTTTTATAAAGTTATACACAGTTTTCTAGTTACTGTAGTTGTCAAGTGAGGAATCAATAAGACATACACTTAAGAACTACAGAAATAATAAAGCTCTCTGGGATCGAGGAGGACATGCTTCTAGACTGGTTTCTTTTCTGGCTCCTCGGTGGTGGGATGAACGTCCTCTAGATTTCCGTGCAATCTTTAAGCGACGAGTAAACGAGGTAGTATCTGTTTCTTAGGTAAGCAACGAGTATCTGTTTCTTAGGTAAGTGTTTGACTGATTGTACTTCTAGTTAGTAACCTAGTGAGCCGGTGTAAGGATATATTTAATGATGGGGACTTCAAAGCACTTCTGTAAGTCGCTTTAGAGTGTCTGCCAAATGCCTAAATGTTAATGTAAATGTAATACATGTCTTTTAATATAATGTTAATTTTTAAAAAACGTGCAATGCAAATGTTCAAGACGAGACAGGAAATCAGGGAGCGTGTGTGTGTGTGTGTGTGTCAGAGAGAGAAAAGAGAGAGAGAATATGTTCTTACCTGTTCTTTGACAGAAGCCAGGATATTATTGGCAGTGCTCTCAGACTCCATGTTGTGATTGGCTAATTGATCTTTGATTGGCAGCAGAAGGCCCTCCTCCGACATGGGGCTCAGCTCAGGAGCGGGCATTCCTCCTGCCCACACAAAACACAAACGCGCATTAAATGCAAGCACAGGCACAAAACACATTCCACAGAACTTATTTGGGCGCTCAAGCTGAAAGGTGGAAAGAAACAAATGCCTGATTTGTCTGCACACTTTTCCTCTCTGTAAAAAAAAAAAAAGGAATAAACATCTCTCTCTTTCCCTCTCTCCCTCCCTCTTCTGTCCATCTCTCTGTCTTTGCTCTTCCTCTCTCTCTCTCTCTCTCTCTCTCTCACACACACCTATAAAAAGTGAAGAAAGCTCGGTCTGGTCAGCGAGCACAGACCGAGCCTATATGGCAGAGGAAAGCCGATGCCACTCACAAAACTGGTCCAGCACTAATACTCTTTTTTGTTTAGTTTTTTCGGTCCACGGACAGTCAGCTCCACCCAAACCCCAACAGAAACCAAGAGAGTGGAGGTCTGAAAATATCTAGCGTAAAACACTGAGTTTTAAGGGCAGCTGCAGAAACCTACACATTTTGTACAGTGAAATAGACTTGAATGAACTTGTAAGAAAAGTGTAGATTTGAAAAATGTTGGAACGAATGATTTAGGATGAACTGGCATTTTGAATGTGACACCTTCACGTAATGGAAAGATTAAGTGTCTGAATCATCCCTCTACAAACTATATAACAAACAAATAGTGATTTTTTTTTACATGCAATATTTGGGATACAATGATTCTGGGATAAAAAAAACAAACAAACTATGAAATTATTAAATTAGTTATTATTGCAGACGAGACTGTCGCCCTACACCTCCTGGGTCGAAGGTTCGATTCCCACCTCAGGGTCTGTGTGTGTGCATGGAGTTTACATGTTCTCCCTGTGCTTGGTGGGTTTCCTCTGGGTAATCCGGTTTCCTCCCACAGTCCAAAGACAAGCAGATTAGGCTAATTGGCCTTTCTAAATTGTTCCCTCCTCCTGGGATAGGCGCCTGACCCCTGTGACCCTATACAGGATAAGCGGTATAGAAGATGAATGAATGATTTTTTTGTAGACATTTTTTTGGGGACCTTTCCTCTCTTACTTTTCCTCTTGTTCTTTGTAGCTTTCATATTAGATTTTTTGCCTTTTTGTATTTTTTGGAGCTCAGCATCACAATGTTTCATCAATATAAGGAGTTGTAGTACTTTTAGTCTATCAGTGTCATTTGGTCCGTTGTATGGAATTGTGGAGTATTTATAGTAATGGTCGTAGCATCTCTAAACGTAGTAGACATAGTTACAATATTAATGATGGTAGAAGTAGTTCCTGTTTTAATGACAGTGTTTGAAGATAGTTTTTTTTTTTTTTTTTTTGGGGGGGGGGGGGGTTGGGGGGTAAAAGAAGGTCACAAAGCAACAGTTTTTTACCCTAAACATACGACTGCTTGAATAACTGAGTAGAGCCTGGTGGCAGGGATGCCAATTTCTTTCAGCTCATCTGGTACAAAAATCAGACTTCATAAACAATCCGCTGCAACACTGTAAGCTTGCCTTGTTTATTTTGTTATTATTGTTTTCTTTCTTTTATACGACATATTGCGCTTGTTTTTGTCAGATTTATTTTAACTTGGACCCTTGAGATGGCACTTGCCTGTTTTGTTCCCCCGTCCCTAATAAAGAGACGCATGAAATGAAATGATGTGTGAACCCACCGTTTGCACAGGCTCACTTTATATCTACTGTCTCAATGCTGTTTCAAGCCACAGAGAATCAAACATACAGTATTAAACAGTTATTTATTGTAGACATGACTGAGGCTACGTTTACATTACCAGCCTGAAGTGACACTGATGCGTATATATACAGTACAGACCAAAAGTTTGGACACACCACCTCATTCAAAGAGTTTTCTTTCTTGTGTTCTTTCTTGTGTTCTTTAGCCCAAACGCGTCTCTTCCGCTTGTTGCCTGTCCTTAGCAGTGGTTTCCTAGCAGATATTCTACCATGAAGGCCTGATTCACACAGTCTCCTCTTAACACTTGTTCTAGAGACGTGTCTGCTGCTAGAACTCTGTGTGGCATTGACCTGCTCTCTGATCTGAGCTGCTGTTAACCTGCGATTTCTGAGGCTGGTGACTCGGATGAACTTATCCTCCGCAGCAGAGGTGACTCTTGGTCTTCCTTTCCTGGGCCGGTCCGCATGTGAGCCAGTTTCTTTGTAGCGCTCGATGGTTTTTGTGACTGCACTTGGGGACACTTTCAAAGTTTTCCCAATTTTTCGGACTGACTGACCTTCATTTCTTCACGTAATGATGGCCACTCGTTTTTCTTTACTTAGCTGCTTTTTTCTTGCCATAATACAAATTCAACCTCTTTGAATGAGAAGGTGTGTCCAAACTTTTGCCCTGTACTGTATATATATATATATTTTTAAAATCACACAGATCTGATGTTTTTCAGATTGGACCCCAGTCACTTTCACATGTGGTTCTAGATCGGATACGAGAATTCTTGCCTCTGCGCATGTGTATGGCGCTGAAGCCATCGGTCAGATTAAAGTCGTTTGTAATTTTGGATGTGAACCGTCATGACATGCAAATTCCAATCTGACAAAAAAAATAAATAAATTATATCGGAACTGAGCACTGTGGCTTGTAATGTGAACCTAGCCTTAGGTTAGTCAAACCTGTAAGTCAAACATGCTGCACTTTTTGAGGGTGCCTATTGATTGGGCGAGGCGGCACGAGGTGGTAAGGTATTGTACCTGTGCGACGGAGCAACATGTCTGCTAACACATGTTCAAAGAAGACTCAGTAAAACACCCTGAATAAATAAAGAACAATAATTTCCAACATTAGATCAAAGAAAGTACAAAGCCAAAGATTAGTAGTGTATAAGGGACCTGAAAGATTCCTTAGAGTCTGTAAGTCGTGAAGGGAATAACACTTGAATCAGATACAGTTACAGATTCTATAGTGGCATAACACCACACCACCTGAAGAGTGTTATTCCACTTATAATACAGTGACTTTTTTTTTTTTAATTGCAAGAAAGAACAACAGATGAACAACGCTTTTTAGTTTTATATTTACATCTTCGACAAGCTCCTGCCTGTCATAACAACGATGCACAACTGTTTTCCCTCAACATCATTTCCTTTTCTCCCTCTTGACGGTAATAAGAAATAAAAACACAGCTGGTTGACAAAAGCATGAAATCCAAAAGTATGAGCTCCTCTGTCATGAGGATGCCCAAGACTCCTTCCATGAACACTAATTAAATGTAAATTTAGATCTCCTAACAAAACTTTTTTTTTCCTCATCAGAAAATACCACAAGTTGTTTATTATTAGCCTTTGGTGAAGTAGAGTGTGTGCAATACAAGTCTTTGTGCATGAGATGTTACTATAGAAACAATATCATCTTCGAATGAGTGAATTTATATAAACTATTATTCATACTTCAGCAGGAACTTCTGTCCAAGCTGCTGCTTTATAAAATAACCTACAAAGTAAGGTTTCCTTCAATGAATCTGTGTAAAGAAAGCCTGTACAGGGTTTTGTCTCACTGATGATCAACACTGATAGGCCATGATTCAAAACGATGAATTCTGCAGAAATGCCTCAGGCTGAGAGAAGAAACACAGCTTGTGAGAATACTGCAAATGATAATGCTAATTAAAAGATGTATTCAGCTTATCTTAGCAAAGATTTTGACCTTCTAAGATTTATATTATTACATGAAATGAGACATCAATTGGTTTTCGGGACAATTGAAGACTGTATGTTGGTAAAATTTTTCATTTCAAAATGTGCAACGCAGGCCGTACTGCACAAACCCGGAAGTATTGTCGAAGATTATTAAGAAATCAATAATGAATAATTGTTTGGTGACACTTCACATTGACGAACTTTGTTACTGCCTGCTTGTGCCTCTTTTGTTTTGTTGTGTTTCTTCCTCAAATATTATAATGAGCCCTAAGCACTCAAGCTGTGAATTTTATAAATCGAGTCAGTTTCCAATTCAGAATCGATTCACATTTTTTAAATTATTTGGTAACTAATAATTAAAAATATTAAATTATCTAAAGTGATGAATTCTAAAACCGCTTGTGTCTTCAGCAAATACTCGTATATTGAGAGAGTATTGCTTCTTCATTTTGAATTAAAGGGGATTTGAGGCATTACTGCCATCTACTGGACTGGAGTGTGGAGAAGAAGCTTGCCAATAGGGCTGCATGATTTAATAATTATAATTTAAAAAAAAAGGATAAATTGACACATATCGTGATTGCAGTGGAAACTGTAATATGTAAGTATTAAATGTAGTGTTCTGTTCGACTGATGGTACTTCTAGTTGGAACCTAGTGAAACATTGCTATATTTATTGAATGTTTAGAAAATTCAAAGCACATATGTAAGACACTGGATGGGTATCTGTTAAACACACAAAAATGTAAATGTGTTCAAACATATTTATTGAGGCAAAGAGCAAATCATTGAACAAAAGATCTCATTAATAGGATGCTTGCCAATATTTATTCATCAATTCAAAATTCCAAAAAAAAAAAAAAAAAAAAAAAAACCCTAAATCTAATAAAAATTCCAGACTTTGTGTAGATTAGATGTAATCAATTTTGGGATTAAATAATTGCACAGGTCCATATTGCAATTTACATTTTTGTGTGTTTAATTTCGCAGCACTAACTGTTAGGAAAAAAGATTGCTTTGTATGAGACATGACATTTAACCAATCAACACGTTACACAACATTTCAATGTTTATTAAATGCATTTAGAAGTTTTTAATCATTTAAAATCTATAAGAAACATAGTTGCTTGAAACAAAATCAGTATCAATGCACAAACACAGAACTGAGTCTACCTATGAATCACGTGACTAAGATTACCTTCCAGAAACAGTCAGAAATGTGCATGAAAAATGTGCATAGTAAAATATATTTTTGTAATCACCATTTCAAACATTTGTTGTGATATTTTTTTAGTTCAAATATAAACTGAATGCATCTTTAAATTATGAACCTTCTTTGTTTAAAAGTTTCCCAGGGGGGAAAAAAAACTTAAAATTTGTTGTGCGCTGACTTTGTCTGATATGGGGATTAGTCTTAAGTGCACAGAGTAAATGGCTTCTCATTTACACAATTCGTATTTATTCTCATTTGAAGGTATTGAGAGTTAGCAGAAACTAATG
>JAAGKR010002491.1:64772-93192 GCA_011419295.1 Clarias macrocephalus | reverse complement strand
ATGAGTGAGTGACATTTATCAGTTATTTAGCTGACTAACTACAGATGTACACAACATAATCACAGTAATGATTTATTTATTTTGACTACATACATAACAAAAGATTTTTGCCACTGCAAGCTAATGTAGATTACCCATTAAAGAAAACGAGCACCAGCATAAATGCCTTTCCAAATCCCTTTCCTACAATGTAATTTATTTAATAAATAAATACATACAGTATATAATATTAAATGCTGAAAAAAAGTTTATATTTGATCTGCTGCTCAGTACTAATACTGAGCCAAAACCATCAAGGGGGCTGGCATTGGCTCAGTATCAATACTGTGTAGCAGATCAAGTATTTGTGACTAGAGGTGTACACCGAAACACAATCAAAAAGTAGCCTAAGCAGGAGATTTTCACTTTCATTTGGGCGCAGGTGGTCATTTACAAATTTTTCTAGACAGATGCTTCATCCAGCGTACCTCAGTGATATGAAGTCGGAACTCAAGATGACGATTCTGAATTCTTAACATGTGTTTGTGCTACAAAGTGGGGAAAGATCAAAGACACTTGTGTTCATTTTTTTGATTGCAACAAGCCAGATACATACTGAACAAGTGAACGTGCCTGTATGTAAATGTATGTAAAGTAGACACAACAACATGCAGTATAATTATTTGACACTTAAGACGTTCTCAAATTAAGTCAAAGCTGAGACCATCCCAACCGTCCCAAGTTTCTAAACAGGACTTGTGTGTTGAAGCATTTTCTGCGTGTTTGCCTTTAAATGAATGCAAAAAAAAGGTCATGTGAATTCACACAAAAGCTACAAAAAGGAAATTTTATTTTAAAGTGGTAGTGCAGTGTGGTTTCAGAAAACCATGTACAAGATGTATAAATATATAATTAAACACCCAATATTTAATTATGGAGTTGAATGTTACAAATAAATAACATTTTAATCATGGCATAAGTGGATGTGGCTCAAGGTCGGGTTTTTATTATTAGTTTTTTTTGCTGTTTAATTATTGAAATATTTCTCTATAAGTCCTTAGGCACACCATGAACAGTAACATCAACTAAACAACAAAAACAAACCAACATGAAATACTAAACATGTTTGTTTAATTTGTAAAAATTTAATTTATTTTATCGTGTATTGATATTTAATCACAATAAGCTGTTTATGTTGTGAAAGCCCAGCTTCATCATTCTGGGTAACATGACTTTAATTAATTTACAATTTTTTGTTTGTTGTTTTGTAGATGATCACTTGCATTTACCAGAAAGAGGCTCCAGCAAACAGATCTTACAAGGTAAAAGTTTACTTTCAGTCTTCTGACCACCAGATGGTGTGAGAGTCTTATTTGCAGTGTGTTACTGTACTGCTCTGTGTCGCCTTTTTTTCCTATGAAAATATTTGCTTTTCTAACGGTCATTTTTTTGCACAGAGCCATTGCTTGTTTTGTTAGTGCATGAAAAAACCAGGGTCACAAGAAAAAACGATGCACCATGTGACACCTTCATTATCACCAGACGTGATTAGTTGATGGAGTTTTATTTGCTGCAAGGTGATGGGTCAGATCAGCCCATAGGCTGACCTTTGACCCCCACGGGACTAAACGGGTTAACTCTGGCATCTGAGAAGAGCTGGAGCGCTGTCGCTTTAAAGCTTTTTGTGTGAGGTTGTGTGGGAAAAATTAACAAAGAGGAGAAAGTGAGTGTGTCCCCTTTACTTTGTTGCGCACACAGAATGGGTCCTGTGGGAGGCCCGCTCAGGGGAAATGAGGAGAGGGAGGAGGTGGCGGTGCAAAAGGTTACCCTGTTTTTGGGCTCTGAGACCTTTTCACCTTTCACATCTCTGCCCCCTGTGATGAATCGACCCTCAAATCCTTTCCACCATTCTTTGTGTGTGCCACTGCTGTTTAAGGGACGTAGAGTTGCTTCTTTTTATTTCTTAGTTTATTTTTTTTTTTTTATGCCCTTTTCTCTGGTTGTTCTCTCATTCAACTTGGATGAGCTTTCTGTTTAATTTAGGGTTGTGTAGTTGTGCGTTCTGGGAACCTGAAGGCAGCCTCAGTCATGACGTGCTCAGCTCAAGGGAAACTTTTTTAAGAGAGAGGTTATTGTGCAATCACAACTAGCTCGTCCATTCACCACACACTTCTACCGTTTATTTGGCATGTGCGCTGGTGCACGCGGACCTCTTCCTGCATGCAAGGTGTCTGAATGCCTGCCGTTTTTGGTAGTGCTGATGTAAAGCCTTCGTCTAACTCTATCTGACATGGTCTATTTCTAGAAATAAAATACCTGACCCTTGGCTTATATTCTGCGTCATGGTTCACTGAAAAAACATCCACTCTACTGGAACCACAGCCAAAAATAACTGCCGTTTTTTGTATGAGAACGGGTTTGAATTTCAGATTGTCATACACGTGTGTGTGTGTGTGTGTGTGTGTGTGTGTGTGTGTGTGTGTGTGTGTGTGTGTGTGTGTGTGAGTGCGTGTGAGTGCGAGAGGGAGAAAGAGAGAGCTATTAGATGTCAGTAATGTGAAGTATCTGTGCTTGCTCTCCCAAAGGAGTTTTTCTCCACATTGTCGCTGATACGTTGGGAAGCATCGGCGTCATCATCTCAGCATTCCTGATGCAGAAGTACGACCTGATGATCGCCGATCCGATTTGCTCAATGCTCATCGCCCTTCTCATAGGTGTCAGGTGGACAAACACACACGCACATGCATGCACACACACACACAAAAATTACGACAGTAATAGTAGTAGTGCATTGGGAGACCACTGGTGTGCTTTTAATTCAGAGCACAGATTTAATTGTAAAATCAGAGCAAGTTGTGTGTACATTGTATAGGAGAACAGTCCCGACCAGAACCAAAAATACAACAAACATTTTACAGTTCACTTATAACACTGTATTTACAGAGTTAAAGAGTTTATATTTCTAATATTTATTGCATCTTACTGATGTTGGGTCAATATACCCTTGGATTTTACTTGCATTCTTTATTTAGTGTGACTCAAGGTAGGATTGATCCATTATCCTTATTTATTTATAATTGATAAAAATAAAAAAACTGATGTGTAAAAAAAAATTTTTTTGGCCCTATTGTCCAGCCCTATGAACAAAGGTACATTTTAAAATATGTAAAAAGATTCAAACAGAAACCCAGGCAGATGCACACACAAACACATACACAAGCCGAAATGAGCACACAGACAGACACGCATGCAAGAACACAAATAAACAAACATGTGCATACACAGATAGACAGGCGCACAAACGTGCACACAAACTATGCAACTTTTTTGCACATTTTCACTTCTATACATCTAACTGTAGATACTCACTGCTTATGAATGCTCATCGTCAGAGCTGTGTGCGTGCGAGATGGTTTCATTGAAGTGGCTTCAGTTTGTTGTGTTTCAGGTGTAGCTTTGGGTTTCGGGTGGGGTTGACTGAGCAGGTCTCTCTCCCACTCGCTTGCTCACTCGCACTCTCTGTCCCTCTCACACACGCATACAAAGCTGAAAGAGTATTATACACAGGGTGGAGACCAGATTTTCCCACATGTGGTAAAGCCAGTAGCAGTCTTGTGTACTATTCTTTCTATAGTAATAGATGCTCACGGAGGCCACGTATCTCTTGGATGTTTGACTACGTAACATTTTATAGTGTTGCACATTTAAACTGTATTATAGCTGTTCGATGGGAATTTTACATTTTTTTATAATAGACATCACGCCTTTTGCTTTAATGGTTTAATAGTATTTTAATGTTATGTGTTCTAGTAAACCTTAGCTGATTGCAGGTAACATGCCTGAATTAAAGTTATAGAAACTTCTATTAATCAATGACTTAATTTTGGAAAGTCATTTCAAGTGGCTTCCTCTTGAAGCTGGTTGAGAGAGTGGCAAGTGTGTGCGAAGTTGTCATCAAAGCAAAAGGTGACTGCTTTGAAGTATTTAAAATCTTCAAAGGATTTAGTTTTTTACTTACTACGTGATCCCATGTGTAATTCCATAGTTTCATTATTGTTCTACAAAGTGGAATATAGTAGAAAATAAGGGAAACTTAACAGACTTTATAGTGAGAATTTACTTTTAACATGGTTGTAATGAAAATGGAAACAGAAAACGCACAACTTGTAGTAAACACCTTCCTGCATCTCCCTTCTTCACTGCTCTCCATGTTTGAGGCTTTTCTTCTCTGCTCTCTGGAATGCGGCCGTGATCCCTGACCGTTACATTAAAAACGTGAGAACAATGGCATCTTTTTAGGATTGATATTCCCTCCCCTTTCCATGATCTCAGAAGAGATGGGGGCTTCATGTCATTACATTTTTTTTCCTCCTATTTTCCACACCCTAGGTCACAATGTGGTATGCAGTAAATGCAAAGAAATGAACACATCAGTAGGGTGGCAATAGACACAAAGCCTCCTGCATGCCCTGCTGTTTCTGTTTAAAACACCAACACTGGGCTGTTAATGAGAGAGAGACGTTTCAATACAAGTTCATGGTTAAGAGAGAAACCGGGTGCAGGGACAGACAAGTTCACAATGCTGTTATACAACCTGAGCTGGCAATTAAAACTTGGCTGGATAATAAGAAAAAGGTGCAGGGTTCTTTAATAAGACATACGAACATGAGACCTGCTTGTTGAAAATTTTAATGCGGTCATGCTGTGAGATTCTTTAAGAATTGTGAGTGTTAAGAATTATTATGACTCTGATTATCCTTGTAAACATTTTTATAGTAGCTGTAGTCTACTATAAAAGGCTAATGTCATATTTTCCTGGCTATATGGTAACATTCTTTAACAGAATTCTGTCTATTTGTAAACTGGTTACACTAGTTTAGTTTTTTGTTCATTTATTTTAGATTTATTTTAGAGCATAGAGTTTGAGGCTTTTGTTTTTCATGAGCTTAAGGATTTTGTAGGTCATTACATGATTCTTTTGCACAGTAATTATAGGAGGAGTTAATACTGAAACCTTGTAATACATTTAATCCACAGGTTTTGTTTGGCAGATTATTGAGAATTCTAACTTTTGCAGACAAGACTGTGCGATCTAAAATGTCTTTAGCAACAAAATAATTTTGCTACCTAGAAGACCTACTAAAAACAAAAACTAATTAAAATTCAGGCCTGCCAGAGACATGAATATACATAATATAGCCTGGAATTGTTTGTACCTGAAGAGTCTTCATAACATCTCAATTATTTTTAAATAATTACATATGTTAAAGCAGTAACTACATTGAATTGTGCCTAAAAAGACTTGATAGAATCACTGTGACACACATTCTACATTGCTATTCATTAAACTGTGACTAAAACTATTATTGAAATCCGTTTTCAATGAATAAACAAATTGGTGGAAAAGGAAAACATTTTTACACAGTGTAGCTAAGTATGTTAGAGTTACAAGTGGCTGTTTAATATCATTTTTGAATAGTTTGAATAATAGATGTCATTGATCTTTAATGTGACTGTCATTTACATTAATTTTATACAGAACACTTGCATTTAAAATGCAGATCTGTCTAGACCTAACACAGATCAAAGTCAGCATATAGAAGGCTATAATAAAAGAAAAATGTTTAAAAGTTGAAAATGGTTGAAATTCCTAGCCGAGTGTTTAGAAGTCATTGAACTTAGTGTTCTTATGCATCTCATTGCATTTGCTTTTCATGAGTTTGGCAGATACTGGTCCACTGGCATCATCTCTCATTTGTTCAGGGAGGTCATGTACTGTAACGGCTCTGCGGGAATGCCTGTGGTTTCTGTAGTTGGACTGTAAGATGGACATTTTGGTTATTGAATTGCTGAAGCATGCATTTTCCAGCTCCGTGAGATCAGTAGGCATGAGCGAAGGCTTCTTTTTTTTTTTTTTTTTAAACCATAATTATGATCAACTCATGAGTCTCGTATTAAAAATCTAGTTTCATTTCAGCCTGTGGGAGTGTTTAGGATATCTGAGTAGCAGAAGCTTTGTGTGTGTTAGCTGGACGTATGCAGAAAGCTCCTGCTGTTATGACCCTGATCTTTCCAAAATGCTGCTTAATTGCTTTAAGCCTTCGCCCGCAACCAGACGAGTGGCCAGAGGGAGGAACATTAACATAAATGAACATTTGGGCTAAGTCAAACCCAGATGGATTTATTTGGCTGTGATTGTAGGGTGAGGTATTTAGCAGTGGCTCGGGGAAGTTAGTGTGTCAGCGTGTAAAAAGTTTTTTTTTATTTTTTAACCTGAATATACAACAAGCGTTGCTTTGAGGAGAGAAAAAATCTAAAATGAATGAACTTAACTCACAGGTTGTTTGAGAACCTGCTGCAAAGAATACACCTCTTTCAGCTGAGCTTTACACACAGACATGCTGGATGTTTACATCAAGCTTTAGAACTTTGGGAGGGTCAGGTTGTGTAGGCTGTGGGAAGCGTTCATGGTCGGATGAGATAGGCACATGCCACACACTGCTCGATGCCAGCAGCAGCTCCGGTTTCTCTAATGACAGGCTCCTCATTTGGATCTTTTTGAAATGTTTCAGTTTCCAGCGTAGACGGGTTTACCTAATGACCATGTTCAAGGCTGCACTTGTAATCTCTAGCTCTCCCTCCTTAAAAAAGGCAAACCCTCTGTTTCAGAGGTTTCACAGAAGGGGCCTTTATTTTTAGTCTCTCAATATGTTGGACATTTTTGGAGAGACAGCTACAAAGTTAAGACCACAATTTTGGAGCAGTTAACACTCAGCTTTGAGTTCTATCAATCACTATGACGACAATTCATTCTTTCATCTAAACCATAATTAATAGCACCCGATACTCCAATGTTGCATTCAAACAACATTTTTTTCTATTATATTTGAAGTCTAAAGCTGCAGCTTTTTTTTTTTTTTAGCTGTTTCTTGACTCTGTGTTTATAGATCATGCTGTTTTTCGGCAGCTAAGACAGAAAACTAATTTAAATATGGTTTATCAGGTTAAATAAAGTAATTATTTTTTTATAATTAGAAAATTTTATATTTTGATGAAAAATAACTGGTAATAAAGTATTGCAACAAAAGCAAACCCATTTATTAGATTTTTTTTTTAAAGAATAAATTCAATAGCATTAGATACTATAAAAAAAAATTTAAAAAAAAGTTTTCAACTTTAGTTTTTCATGATGTAAAATTTTTCATGTAGTGAAATCTGTCACCAGGTCCAGTCCAAACTTTGTGTTGTGCTTTCGTCTGTCTGAGTAAGCTGTTTGCGGAGTTGCATGCCTTGAACATGTATTGCTTGAGTGGCTCATCTACAAGCACAGGAAGGCTGAAACAATAATGTGATCTCAGAACTCGGAGGTTCCATCATGCAGCGCTTTCCTGTTTTCATTTTTAAAACCTAAACATGAGGAGAGAGGAGCTCATGTAAAGTGCTGAAATTCTGCATCGGATATAAAGTAGTTCTTTTGACAGTAATGGGTAATTGTCATATAATTAAGGAGTGGGGTAACAGAAGTGTCAATCGCATTGACACTGAAGAACCCTTTCATGACCGTCTCCTTTCAGAAACCATCTCCATATCAACAACTACACATGCTTGTAATCTATGTATGTGGAATGACTGCTATACAAGTAGCTAATACTATAAAAACGATAACATACGAGGGCTGTATCAAAAGGAACGTAAAGTGGGCATAACTTTCTTAATTATCTAATGTCGGTCATTAAAAATGCAACTATTGTTGGAGTAGCTCTTCCACTATACAAAGGTACTACTCAACATAGTCACAATCACAAGCGATGCTTTTGCACCGTCATTGAACCCAACTCTTGAATCCTCTTTGAAAATCCCCTTTGTTCCAGTTGAGTGTCTCCTACTGTGTGGTTTGTCTCAGTGCTGGTTTCCCCTTCTTTAACCTTCTTCATCCATCTGTGCACATACTCTCTTGTTAATGGTGAAGTCATCTCCATAAACATTCTGTGGATGTCAGACAGCCTCCACTTCTCCTTCATCAAGACCTCAATGGTGGAAGAACAGGAAGAAGAGTAACTATAAAGGAGGAGTTACTCTACCAACATGTGTAATTTTAAAGACATGCGTTAGTTCATAAAGTTATGCCCAGTTTTGCATTACACTTAATACAGCCCTCTTATTAGAATAAATCTATTATTGGCAGCTGCACTACTGTCGGAGCTGTAGTTGTAGACGTTTAATCAACACTTTCTGACTAATCAAAGGCTGTAAAAGGAATAAAGCGCAAGTATTCTGTAGTCATATCTTATCATAACTGAAGTTTTAATTGTATAGTATAAAATTTGTAGCATACCGTTAACACCATATCCTGTATCAAATCATATCACCAAGTATTGTGTTTGTTTAACAAAACTATATATTGGGAAGCTAAGCACGCCTTTCAAGCATCAGGATACATTTTTGCTTAATTGCCCCACCCCTGTTTAATTCTAATGGAGGTCTAACACGGAGTGCTTTTTTGTGTAAAACTTTTAGCACATCGTTATGTGATTCCACCACAGAGAGGGTACTTGAAGGAAATGCTGAGCTCATGGAGTCTTATAGGTTACCTAAGAACTCTGCATGACCGCTAATGGTCACAGAGCTGGTTTGAGCTAAGAGCCATTAGCTGTAGTCATTGGGATCACTCAGGAAGCTTTCAACTCTGCATTTTGGCATATTGAGAAATGACAGATAATACAATTTGGCTTTCTGAATTGTAAATATTGACTGCAATAGAGATGATGATGATGATGATGATGATGATGAGGTAGATTTCATTAGATGACGGCCTTACCTAAAAACACAAGTAAGCCTGTGTCAAGGATGAAGCTTTGAGTGAAATGGGGTAAAACAGAATAGTTGAGGAGAGGGAAAAGTAGGCCAAGCCCAGAAACCCTCTAATAGCTCCCATATGTGTCCGTGGTCGAGGGTTGTGGGTTTGGGAATGGGAGCGCAATGATGATCAAGCTAGATGATCGCCACAGATCTCTGAGCGGGAAGCAGGGCCATGCCACTACCACGCCAGCTATGAGGTCAGATGTTAGCTATGTTAGCCACGTCACAAGCAGTGGCCTGGTCGGTCATTGGTTTCAGTCAGTGCGCATACAAAACAGCAATAGTCGTTGTATTGATGCTTTGAATGCTAGCTACTGTATTTCTGGCTATATTTGCCATTCCTGAGACGTGAAAAGTTTGCAAAAGAATCATTCTGGCCTTTTCCTCAACATTGGTTATTCTACAAATGGAACTTTAAAGGCTCAAAATAGGATATATTCTGCATGTTGAAGTTAATGCTATAATACAGCAGAGTTACTGTTACTGTAGTAAAACACATCACAATGTAATCTTGTACCACTGTGGTAATTTTTTGTTAATTGAAGAATGACACACAGTTTTTATTGTTCATTCTACAAAACCAAATAATTCCTGGGACTACTTAACTTGTATCAGCTATAGGCAGCCGTTTCCTTAACTAAGGTCCACAGCTTTTTATGTTACCACAAAACCACGACATATAAAGACCGCCGACCTGAAGATGTCAGATAACTTGAAGTTACAGCTATAACTCTGACTGTTCTGACACTGGTGCAACCTTTCCATAAGTGTTAAATTAACTTCTCTATACCGAAGATTTCATCATGTAAGTGGTTATGGTAATTTCTGTAAAATGATAGCACATCACAACAAATGCGGTAATAAAAACCTGCATTAGTAGCAGAGCTGCTGTTATAGAACGTTAATCAACACCTTCAGGCCAGTCAGAATCCCTTATGCAAGTGCACTGTTGTACGAGTCACCTAAATGAGCTGTCTGAATTTATACACACACACACAGACACGTACGCCATCAGCCATAACAATTAAATCAAATATAAATCATAATATTGCATAAGTCCCTCTTGTGTCACTGAAAAAACTGAACCATGAAGGCATGCATTTATGAAGGTGCAGTGGTGTCTGGCACCAAGGTGTTAGAAGCAGATCCTTTAAGTCTGGAGAGTTCCAAGGTGGGGCATTCATGGATCAGACTTGTTAGTCCAGCACATCCCACAGATGCTTAATGGAATTGAGATCTGGGGGAACTGGAGGCAAAGACAACACAGTTTAATCCGGTCATGTTCTGAAAACCATTCCAAATGACTTTGCATTGCTTCAGGAAGTATTATTCTGCTATACTGGCACCAGGGAATACTTGGTTTCCAACAATTTGTTGTTTGTCCAATAGAACATTGCCCCGAGTAGCCCAGTAGCACTTCTGTGGGATTGACCCAAACATTCCACCCTTTGCTCCCCCATGCAGATTAATCAGTCTTCAATGCCCATGTCACCTGTTCATCAGTTGTCCTTCCTTGAAACATTTTTTGTTGTTGTTACTAAACACTGCATACCAGGAACACACAGAAGACCTGCTGTTTTGGAGATGTTCTAACCCAGGATTTTAGCCATCACAGTGTGGCCATTGTTAAAGTCTCTCAGATCTTGTCTTTTTTTTCCTTGCTTCTAGCAAATTATCTTCAAGAATTTGCTGCTTAGAATACATTACCTCCTATACTGACATGTCAAATGGTCATCAATGTTAAAATCACTGACAAACAATGAGAATAATGTTGTGTGTGTATATAAGCTCTTGAACTAATGGCATACACTATATGGCCTAAAGTTCATAGCCCCTTGACCATTCATCCCATTCCAGATTTGGTTCCTGGTTGCTTTTAATAATAATGTCCGCTCGTCTGGGAAGGCTTGCTATTAGACTTTGGAGTGAGGCTATGAGGATTAGCCCATTCAGCCACAAGAGAATTAATGTGGTCAGGTACTGATGTCATTCTAGGCCTTGCATTCCAACCTTGACAATGTTTTTATGGACTCACTATACACATGGGTATTTTCATGTTGAGCTAGGTTTGGCCCCATTACTCAGTGAAGAGAAATCTTAAAGCTATAGTGTGCAAAAACATTTAAAGACCTACAGTATGTGGCAACAGTTTGGGGAAGAAACACATACTGGTTATGAGCAGACATCCACATATGTTTGGACCAGTGTTGGGGCACGTTACTTTTTAAAGTAACTAATTACATTACAAAATTACTGTGTTCAAAAAGTAATCAGTTACATTACTGCATTACTTTCTGATAAAAGTAAATAGTTAGAGTACTTTTCCATTGCAGAAAACGAAAATTCATTTGTGCTTCCTCATGCATGGTGTTTTAGTCAAGACCTTTATAATTATTCTACCTCATCACTCAGCGAAGTTTGGCCCATAATCTGTTAACTACTAGCGCGAGTTTTGCCGCTGTGATTAGGTTTCCATCTTTATGCGAGAACCGACGCGCGGAGTCAAACCACATAGGTGAGATCGGGGTATAACCGGGGGGGGGGGCTTGTAGGACAACTTCCTCTCTCTCTCTCTCTCACTCACTCACTCACTCTCTCACACACACACACACACACACAAAAACACACACACACACACTAATGGATTGGAAATGACTGCTGTCTGGCTCACGGATTACATAAATTGTCTGAATAACAGATTACATTTTTAAAAAAGTAACTGAGTACTTGAATGGTGGACCTAACGTGTTAGATTACTCGTTACATCAAAAAAGTAATCGGAGTACCCTAATGCGTTACGTTGGTTTGGACATAAGTGGATAAATAGATAATTTTACATGATTGAACAATACACTTTATCTATTCCACTCATTTTGATTCAAATTGAAGCCATGCTGATCTGTAGTCAGTGGTAATTCCTAGATATCTCTAAATAAAGCTTATTTTAGAAGATGGATGGCCTCATCTAAAACTGGGAAATGATGAAAAGGAAGATGAACGTGCTAACTGTTGGCTAACATTATCAATGCACTTTTATTTTAAAGACTTCATAATCATTCCTTTCTTGATAAATAGCATCATTTACTGAGCTAGGAATAAAATTTTATTCAAGTAATTATTACTAAGAATAAAAACATTGTGTTCTTATTTTGACGAAATTGTAAGCTTTAATATTTTGCTGTATTTTATTTCTTGACAAATGGAAAATAATGGCACACTCTCGCTCTACAGTGTGGTTCCTCTGCTAAAGGAATCCATTGGGATCCTGATGCAGCGAACTCCACCTGCACTTGACCACGCCCTTCCTGAGTGCTACCAAAGAGTAAGTACTACTCATTCTGCAACAGCCATTTTAAGAAAACGCTGAATAGTCTGGCAGGCCTTGATTCCCAGCATGACCAGAACAGCTGTATGCTTTCATTTCAATGCTGGTCTTTCTGGTTACTCTTAATCGTTAGCTGTGGGTTGTTGTGGTTCTCTCTGCAGGTGCAGCAGCTGCAGGGTGTGTATAACTTGCAGGAGCCGCACTTCTGGACACTGTGCACCGACGTCTACATCGGCACGCTGAAACTCCTTGTGGCACCGGACGCTGATTCTCGATGGATTCTTAGTCAGACGCACAACATTTTCACACAGGTGAGAGAATCCATCAGAACAGAAGTTTATACTGTATGTACATATACTATACACATCTGCATGTTATTCAGTGAGGTCCAATTATGCACTGTGACTAATCCTGACATCATAACCCATCAGACCTGAATTAGATGTATGCTATTTAAAAATATTTAATATTATAAAATATACATAGAGTTTTTGTGTTTCCAGGCAGGAGTAAGGCAGCTGTACGTTCAGATCGATGTGGCGGCCATGTAAGAGTTGCCCTGATTCAGAAGTCCTGGGACCAAAGCCCTCTGTGCTGCTACATGAAGCTCATCACCAAACTCCACCACTTTTTGCCCTTTCTTTTAATTTCTCTGGGTTTTTTGACATCGTCGACACCCAGTTGGACCAATCTGGAGCAGCCGGGGTGCAGTACAGTACGGTTAACTGACTCTTTCCAGGAAAAAAACCAAACAACACAATGATTGTTGGTGCCCCTGGTCAACAGCTGTCCTTGTTCATATATTTTTAAATATCCCTAAAAAGACTTTAGTCTGTATTTGGTGTCTCATCCTTATTATGGTCAGAATGAGGTTTTAATATTGTTTGATTAAGAAGGAAAAGCCTCTAACAGTATGTGAAGTGAATCATCATTAGTATTTTCTGTGGTCGGATGTCTTTGTAGTTGCAGACGTCGGTCACTTGTGTTGCCCCACACTTCAGTTTATCATTACACTTTGATCTCTTAAGTGCCTTTTCCCTCCCAGTGGATCTCTTGGACAATCTCCCACACGTCTCCTTCATCCAGCATCTGTAAAATCATGGGTTATTCTAGCCAGTTTTAACATTCCTTTGTTTTTTGTTTTTTTTACTGCATGGTGTTCACTGATTGATTCACTGATTATTTCTCAGTTTTTATTTCTACTCATGTAAAACTGGATGAAACACCAGCTTTATTCAGCCATATATGGATCTGATGAACCACTTAAATGTGAGAAGTCCATAATTTAATTACCCATATGGATTTTAAAGAACACAACTGTGCCACAGGCCAGAACATTTGTGCAATTCAATAAATTATATTGCCATCTGATTTGTACTTTTTTTGCATTTGTTGGAATAAAATCATTTAAAACCAGAATAACACATGAATTGCTGCAATAGCCAATGTGAAATTGTACCACTTTCATATTAATGAAGAACTGAATCAGCAGGTTATAGCAAGTTAATTTGGGTTAAATGTTTGGCCAAGATCTTGTATTGATGCTGGGAAAGTCAACACATTTTTTTTTTCTCCAGCACATCCCAAAGACATTGAACTGGGTAAAGGTAAGGAAGCTGTAGTGGCCAATTCATGTGTGAAAATAAGATCCACTCTTACAGTTTGAATGCCATGAGGGAGTAAAACCTCCACTGCTGTGATAACCTGGTCATTCAGTACCATACATTCAGGTCATGAGCTGACTTCATTTTATTGCCACATAATGTTGCTTAACCTAGACCTGATCAACTGACGCAACCCCAGGTTGCAACCCCACACTGATTCCAGAGGCTTGTAAAGATGGGCACTATGCATGATGGGTACAGTACTTTGCTACATGTGGTTCTCTTTTTACCCTGACGCACTGGAATAGAGGCAGTCTAGCCTCATCAGATAATTTTTTTTTCAATTTTTCCCAAAGTATAATCTTTATGCTCCCTAGAAAATCGCAAGTTTCCTTTCTAATTAGTTTCACTAACAAGTGGTTTTCTTATGACCACAGGGTTGTCTAAGCTTTCCGTCTTTCCCCATTTCATACACACAAAAATGGAACTATGCACACAGTTCTGAAAACTTAAAGCTCTTGTGTCAACATGAATACAAACTGATAAACTCTAAGCACAATTCCACTGATCTTACTTGAATACCCACCATATTCCCCATTTCTAAATCCAATAGAAGAATTCTTTTCAGCACGGCAGTGGAAAATGTACAAATGCAGACCTCACAGGCATGTGGCACTACTCCAGGCAATGTAAGATGTACTGTACATTATGCCATCTTTTCAGACGATTGCCAGGGTTTGGATCTGCCATGCTAGGCATTTCTCGTCCCCCTGCTGCTTGGAGAACATTGCAGCTGATGTGGACGAGTTCCTCTGGCCTGACTAGCATCAGAGGCAGGATGCAGAGCCATCTGTTTCATTGCACTTTGCAATTTATTTTGTCTTACTTTGTGGTGTTTCTCATTGTACTTGCATAGGGTGACATTACTGAGTTTTACTACATGCTATGTAAAACATAATATTTGTGATGCATATATATTTCAGGACAAAAAAAATGAGAAACAGGAAAACACTTTTGATAGTAATGTTTTGACTTGATCAAATCAGTGTTTACTTGATGCCCTGGAGGATAAAAACACGATTGTATCGTTGTGGTGGAAGAAATCGATTTCGAGAAGAGAGAACATGGTTTTGAGTTACATCATTCATTTTGCAATAGATTTGTGGAGTTTTGACAAAGTAGTTAACTCTTTCCATTTTGTGTTTAGAGTTTTGAAAAGTTTGGAAATGTGTTTAAACGTTCTGGGAAATTCTGGATATTTAGCATACTGTAGCTGTGATGTCGGTTTTTTGTTTTTATAATCTAATTTTAAGTGTTTAAGGACTCTCAGATGTAGCTAAAAGTTAGGAGGACACAAGCTATAAGGATCATTTTGCAGATTCCTTCAATGTGTTGGCAAACTTGTATATACATTTGAACTGTTCAGTTCTTAAATTTGACTGGTCTGAAGTTCACTAATTTTAAGAGAGGCAAACAATATATTACTTAACTTGACCAAGACCAACATTAAATTTACAGTAACTACTTATGGATAAAATGTAGAACCTGTTGTTCTTAAATGAATAAAAACCTGTAATCATTGGCGACAATATGGTGGCCCAGTGGTTAGCAGTGTCTCCTTGCACCTCCAGGATCCAGGTTCAATTCCCGTGTGTGCATGTTCTCCCCGCGTTTGTTGGGTTTCCTCCAGGTACTCTGGTCTTCTCCCGGAGTCCAAAGACATGCAGATTAGGTTAATTGGCATTCCCCAAAATTGCACGTAGTGTGTAAATAAGTGTTTGTGTGCGCCCTGCGATGGCTTGGCACCCAGTCCAGGGTGTCCTCGTGTGCCCTGAGTCAACTGGGATCGGCTTCAGGCCCCCCACAACCCTTTACACATAATAAAGCGGTATAGAAGATGAGTGAGAGAGTGATCACAGGCAATTTGCGGTGGTATCAGAGTAATAAATAATTCAGGGAATGGAACATAATGAACTTTGGGTTGCTAAAGGTAACACCGCCTCACCAGGCCACAATGTTGTTGATTATTTCCTGCATGACACTGTTTTATTCCTTTACTCCCTCAGCAACTTACCAATGATTAAAATGCTTGATTTATTTTAAAAAATTACGTTAGCCATACTGAAGGACAATGTTTCCTTAACGCTGTGGACGTCCTCTATGAAAAGTCCTCAGAATTCCTGCAGTTTTAATGAATTTTTTAAAATTTATTTATTATCTGGTGCATAAATCAGCTTCTTGTGCTATATGCTTCATACCCGACTGCCTGCTCCAGAAACTTTTTTGTTGGACCTCATGGTGTCCCAGTCCTGATGGACTTATTTTACCTACAAATAACTTCTTAAACAATATTAAAATGTTTACTGTGTAATTTTTAAGGGTGTATGAAAACAAAAGCAGAACGATGTTTTAAAATTGATTTTATCATGGATGTTGTACAGAGAGAAATGATTCGACGTGAGGCTTGCGTCCGGAAACCTGAGCCGAGGGTGTTGGATTGGGACTGCGGGAAACTCAGCAGCAATAAAATGCACATGCTTTACGGTCACATGACAAGACCAAAGCTAGTGTGCACTATTTTGAATTACAGAAGCAATTCACATTTCAGAGGCTTTCATTTGTCCCAGAAGCAGCTTTTTTTTCTTTCTCCATGACCTTTTTACCATTTCCTCCTCTGTAATTCACTCAAGGGCTGCGATTTAATTAGCTCAGAAACACCATACTGTACTGCAACTCGCGTGGAATCTTTTTGAGCTACGCAAAGAATACGTCATTCGTGTGGTTTTCTTGAAGCTCTAGACGTGAGCCACGTGAGGAGGCTGAATGTTCTGCACAGGTTCTCAGGAGACGTAGGTGGAGCTGTCTGTCATCTTCAGGCTGCTGAGACCGTCAGGGCTGCTGAAGAGCTTCAGCATGTCCACCTCGAGTGGGTGCAGGAGGCCCGTGATGATCATGGAGTGCAGTGGCGCTCCCATATCACACTCCGCCATCTCGCGCAGAGATCCGACTCGAATGGCCTGGTCATCTGCCCCCACCCGCGCCAGTCCCACACACACTGTGTCCTCAGTCATAGCTGCAGTGCACACAAACCCAATGATCTTATCAAACACTTTCAATCAAACGTAATCCAATTTTCATGCAACGCAGGACAGATCATTCAGTGTGGCAGATGGCCCAGACATGAGTCTATTACTCTCTATTAAAGCAATGAGTCTTAGGCCCTGATAAAGACTTTCAGGCGATGGAAAGCAAAAAAACTATACAATACAGATTTATATACAGCAGCGCAAAATGAAAAAAGACTCTCACACAGAGCTTTTTTAAGCATATTAGTTACACTTGATCGAATGATTCAGATCATCCAAGTGTGATTTAAAAACAACTTTTTAAATTACACAAAGATAACCCGGGTAAATACAAAATGCACTTTTCAAATAATAATTTCATTTATTTGGGGAAAAACGCTGCCCAAACCTGCCTGGCCCCATGTGAAAATGTAATCACCCCCTAAACCTAATAACTGGTTGTGCCACCCTTGGCGGCAACGACTGCAATCACGCGTTTGCGATAACTAGCAATGAGTCTTTCACATAATTGTTTTACTGCTGCTACACTGGAGGGTTTTTAAGCATAAACAGCCTGTTTAAGGTCATGCCAAAGCATCTCAATCAGATTTTATTCCAGACTTTGCCTAGGCCACTCCAAAATTTAGGACTTGGGTGTGTTTCAGATCATTGTCCTGATGCATAATCCAAGTGCACTTGAGCTTGAAGTAACAAACTGATAGCTGGATATTCTACTTCAGGTTTTTACTGTAGAGCGCAGAATTCATGGCTCCATCAATTATCAATTATTATATTATTATAAAGTTGTTCAGCTCCTGGATGACTTTTTCACATTGGGTCACGTAGGCCTACACAGCTTTTTCCCTTAATAAATAAAATCATTAAAAACTACATTTTGTATTTACTCAGGTTATATTTGAGTAATATTACACAATTAGTGTGATGATCTGAATCATTTAAGTGAAAGAAAATATGCAAAAAAAAAAAACATTTTTAAAAATTGAAAAGGGGAAAATACTTTTTCACATCAATGTATAAGGATAATTTTACACAATCAATAAATCTGTTCTTTAAACTATTTATACATTAGAACTGGTGAACTAACTTGACTGGAATGTTCCACAACAGTAATTAAAATCACCTGGAATTTACTGTGGTATCTAAGTAATAAATACTTCAGGGCATGGAACATAAACAACTTTGGGGTGCTTAAGGTAACTCCTCCTCCAAGGTAACTCCTTGGATTATGAGTAACTTGGTCTGCGAGTGTTTTTTTGCAGAACAAGGAAATTATTTAATAAATTTTGACTTGATAAACAAGCGAGGTCTTGACATACGAGTACTACGCATAAGCTTTGTCTGCCAAGCGTCACGTGATCACAACAAAGCCAATGGTTCTTCTCTCTCGCACTGTGGGATTATGGGTAATCTTCTCCTATGCTCAATCTCAGTGCGCGTGCATAGGGGGCGATTACCCACAATCCCGCAGCACGAGAGAGAAAAGCACCATCGGCTCTGTTGTGATCATGTAACGATCTGCAGACAAAGCAAATGTGTACTACAGTACTCGTATAGCAAGACCTCGCTTGTTTAACAAGTTAAATTTTATTTTAAAAATGTTGCTCGTCTTGCAAAATGCTCGCAGACCAAGTTACTCACAATCCGAGGTTCCACTGTATATGTGAACATGTGGTCTCTATAGAAGTTGGCACATTAATATAAACCTATGAAATGAATGAATCAGCATCCGGAAATGAGCCTCTAAATTTAAGTGAACTAACATAGCTAGTTATCAATCAACAATAATGTATGTGCAGAGGAGTAAAAGCATTTCCTCACCTGGGTTCTCCGCTCGTTCTCGGCGGTTCTGGACAACCTCCAGCAGTTGCTCAGCCGCCCGAGCCACTGTCATGAACCTGGGCGGCTCATAAACCTTACGACCCCTTTAAAGGAGAGAGACATGAACTCTAATGGACGTGTAGTACTTACGGCACTTGTTCTTAAGATAGTCATATTGACTGAGTACTGAGTGCTCTACAGACAGTACCGACCCTAGACTTTAATGCATCACTTGATATTAATTTAATATAAGGAACTATTGCTAAATGTTTTTCCTTCCTTTCTGCAGAATGAAGGACAGAAACCTCATTTGAAAAGCACGCTCGCTCTGACCAGAAACCCATGAGAGCACGTGTTTATTCCATTTCCGAGTAACGATCCAACCGAGCCAGTCAATCTGGGAGAAATTAAGGCCTTTCCCTTTTCCACTCGGGTTGTGGAATAGTGGTCTTGAGGACTTCAGACTTTCCAATGTACACAGTGGAACATGCAGGCCTACCTGGGTTCAAGTGAAACGAGAGTTGAAATTATAGCTTGCACTGAAGTGTGGAGGACACGAACGACCTCTCTGTAAGTCGAGACGTCGCTCACGCACATTAGGAAAGCGCTGGCCGTAAATCAGGATTTTTTAAGTGCTTGAATGAGAAAGTAATAATTGTTTCTTTTTTTTCTTAGAAAGTTGCTGATGGTATATCAAGAATCCAAGTCAAACAAATGTCTATATTTTTCCCTCCGTTGTCGGCTCACCTGGGTAAAGTCCAGCTGCGTGTATAAGCGTACGTTACGCCAACTTCAGTATTAGACCACTAACTCTTTTGACAAAGTGCTACAAAGCAGATTTAAATCAGAGAAGACAAAAAAAAAAAAAAAAAAAACCAGGAGCACCTACCTCATGAGGTTCTCCATGGACTGCTCCTTCACTTTAATATCTGTAGAACAGGAAAAATATGAGACGGACAGAGTTCTCAGTACAACCTCAGTACAACTGAAACACTAGAGATTTTTTAAATGTAACATTTTTCGACACTGTATTTCCTGTATTTGTCTTAAAATAAATAGGGAGTAAAAACTTAATCTCTCTATCAAAAACAAAGTGATCTAAGACAAATACAGGAAAAATTTGTTATACACAGACCTGGGGTTTTTTTTTTTTTTTTTTTTTTAATCTGACATTATAACTTTCCTGCATCTTACACTTCCAGTGCATGTGATATATTTTGTTGATTTTGACAAGAAAATTAAAAATGACATGAGCAGTTTTCTGTAAGGAGATTCAGAATTTATGGAAGCAGTCTCCAGTGCCAGAGCTTTGTATACGTTGTGCTTTCTCTGTATCACAGCCTGTGATTCTTTTGTCTCATCAACTTAAACAGAGAGAAAAATGAAACGCTTTTTCATCCTCCTATGACAGGAACTGAAATGGATTTCCACAATCCACAAATATACATATAACGTCAGTGAGAAAGAGACCAGACTTTTTTTTTTTTTTTTGCAAACCTGTAAACTATTCATAAAAATGTTCTTTAATAAATAAAAAAAAAACTGTAATTGTTGGCAGACATCTTTGATTTAAGTGGAAAAACACTTCAGGATGTGCTGTTAGAGGAAAACTACCCATTTTCGGGAGGTAACAGTAACTGCTCCTCATCACCACACCCTGTTGTTGATTATTTTCCTACAACACAACACAATACACAGTGTGTCATTCCTTACTTCACTAATAAATCATGTGTACTTCTATGTTATATTTACCTAAATAGTGCAGGAAAGAACAGAAATTAATGCTTCTGGAGAGAATTTTACCTGTTACAGTGTTACACACACACACACACGCCCACATAGCATCAACATTTACAATTAAATTGTTTATGCTAATGTAAAGTGATCTGTGTCAGGCTGATAAATAATCTATGGCTTGTTAGTAAATGCAATGATTGATAGACCAATCAGTGTTTGGTGTTCTAGTGTGTGTGTGTGTGTATGTGAGAGATTGTGTTAGATGTGCGAGGTGAAGCAAATAATCCCAGTCTTTCTCTCTGCTACTGAATAATGAGGTTAATAACAGAGATCACATTCAATCTCTCATCCTGCTGATCCGATCTGCACCTGAGCCCTCGACCCACCACCCACACCGAGGGCGGAGCCACCTGTCACTGAGAGCCCCGCCTCCTCTGGGGATTTGCTCCCTTAATGGGGGGTGGAGTTAAATCTCCAATGCATGTTGATAAACCTTGATTATCATCTCGCCATGCGGACCATCTGGTGCACGTTTACACACGCAAACACATGCACACACACTTCACGTTCATAAACATTCATTTCTTTTGTGTGTGAGAATTAGGCTGATTTAACACACACTCCAGGGAGAAGACATAAAGGAACGGTGTTGTAGGGAGAGGGGGTGAAGTCGAGCCGCTCAGGGATATGTCTGGCTTTGACATTTTCATTGCCGCTTCTTTGTTAGTCATGTTCATGCGTTTGTCCTGCCGGCGTTTTCTACAGCGTATGCTGCTTCTGAGTTACTAGCGGTCGCCATGGTTTCCCTGGTTGATACCTCAATATGGACACACAACTAGCTACTGTAGCTACAGAGCCAACTGGAAGCTGAAACTCTGGAAGGAAAACGCATTCAATCATTGCAGTTTATTAGTGATAAAAATAAACAGGAGCAGCTCTGTAAGGATGTACGATTTGTAATTAATATGTGGAACCATTTAAAAAATTATTAACGGCGTGTAAGGAAAAAAGGATTTACTAACTAATTTATGAACATACAAAGCAATTCAAATCCGAGGAAGGATGGCTTGCTTTAAGAAACTAGGGGAATAAAATGTATGAAATTGAGGAGTTATATTCCTTGGGAAAAACACTGACTGTTCTGAGAGTTACTTTAATGTAGACAGGCAGAGGATAACTGAAAGAGATGAGAAAAGATGGAAGTATGTTATGATGTTATATGTACGGTATGTATGATAAAGTGTCCTGTCCTTTAAAAGGATGTTGCTTTCTTTGCGTTTTACTTAACAAATAAGAAAAAGTTATAAAAACTTGATGATGAACATGATGTTACTATATAAACTCCAATCTTAAATCTCAACCCTTGTAACACTGAAGTAAGGTGACGTTTGTACAATAAGAGTGTCTACATATGTTTATCATGATTACTGAATGAAATATTAACTTAATTACATTAAATTTGTATGTCATTGGTGACATTGTGACTAACAGTTTACTCTAGCTTTAAATGAATGACTGCTAGACTGGCCTTATTCTGCATCCACACAGAAACTGGAACAACTTTTGGTTCTACATGCAACTACTTGTCCCAATAATAGGGAAAAATGTATAACCGTGGAAAAGCTTATCCTGTCATATATAAACTCTCATTAAATGTATTTAGAGGCATGGCAAAGAAAGACAATAAAGCTTAGAGGAAAGTAGCAGAGATCACTGGTGCATATGGTGTTTGTATGTACTGTAACTAGTACACTTCGCTTGCTTTGATAATCCAGTTTGAGAACAAAGTTGAGCATCATTCAAATCCATTTCACACAGATTAGTGCTCCATTTCATTTGTTGATTATATAGCTTTAGAAGCACTTTCTCTATCTCCCCCCAGGGCTCACTCATGCCTCTGATCCCACAGCAAAGCCACTGCAGCATAACTTGCTGATAGGAATTAATCCTGATGACGATAGAGAGGCACGAGAACACCCAGTGCACCACTGCCCGCCACGCACGGGGCCCGGCATGCCAAGAGCCCAAGGCCACCAACACAGGGTCCAAATTCCTTAGATACCAATCTGAGTGAACAACCATGGCAAGTGCTGGACAGACGTCTCCGATCCATGGAGACCCCGCCCCGGAACCCACAGCACCCATCGGATCCCCTGCCAATACCCTGGTGCCAGATACCACAGCACACCCACAGTCATGCACTGGAGGGCCAAAGATTAATCCCTGGATTCTAATGCTATGGCTGATTAGTGAGGTTGGAAATATACACACATTATGCACATACACATTGAAAATGTCCTGCTTGTTGATGACTAGTGTGAACATGAAGCATGTATTCTATATGAAGAAGTTTGCCTGATTACCCAGAAGGCAGAGCGTGTGCATGCCCATGTCCCTGTTCCTCTTGATCTTATCGTAGAAGCTCTCTGGTTTCCAGCTGTCTGTCCAAAACACGATGGACACCGTCTCACCAAAATTGTACAGCTAACAGTAGAGACACACAGAAAGACAAATCGATGAATGAAACTTATATAAGCACTGAATAATGTATTGATTCCAGATTCCTTTCTACATAATCCCATTTAGTGCGGTTTACTAAAATCAGTGCCGTTCACTGATTTTAAAGTTACATTTTTTTTTATCTTCCTATCAGCTGCTGTTCCTGTATGTGAGCTATGTGATTACAAAAGTGTGTTTAGCAAGCTCTGATTTCTGCATACCAGTAACAAGGCAAGGTGTTTCCTGTTACTTAGTGTTTATGCCAGCATGAGTCAAGGCTGTGTGCGTGCGTGTGTGTGTGTGCAGTTCATACAGCTGACACGACAAAAACACACACTGATCTTATTGATCTGCTCGTATTGATCATGTGCTGCCTCTCACGGGCACTAAAAGGCATCATACATATTTATGTTCTTCCATTCATATTAGAGCAGTGAAATTCATGTTTTTGCATTAAAGTTAATGTCGGCTGGATGGATCGGATAAACAAAAAATGCTATTAATGCATCTCTGGTTACACACACTTCATTTGAAAAGCAAAACCGCATTGTTGTTATTGTTGTAATGCTAGTGCGTTCCGCGTGCTCTTTTGTTATGGCCGCTATTCCCTAAGCGATACAGTGGCGTACAAAAGCTCAGTGCTGATCTAGGATGAGTTACTGAAACTATTCTGTGCTATAGTACTAATAAATCACATAACTGATCCCAGATCAGCGGTGTGAGAGCAGCTGGGGTCTCTGTGAGCACAATGGTGTGTGGACAGCTCAATACACAGCCAAGTTATTGATGGATTCGCCCCGAGTGCTGGGAAGGCAAACGGCTCTGCACACTGCGTTCACGCTGTCCAGATGATTTGTTGCAGCAACATGAACCTGGAGCTACACCGCCGCTCCTGCTACAGTGCTCTGAAGATGTGTACCTGCAGCCCACAGCAGCCCACTGCATTCAGGATGGAGGCGTTATGGATGACTTGGTACTTTATCCCAGCGTTCACTGCTCTCAGGACCAGGTCACTATGTGTTGTGGCACTGAAACACACCAAAACAAAGAAACGAGCAAGACGCAAAAATGAGAACTGGTTATAGCACCCGGGACTGAACTGCCATTATTTCTGCCTATGAGTGCGGTATTTACAGTTCTGCATCAGCCCCAGAAACGTCAGGGGGTCTGGTTTTGAAAGATGTCATTAAACATTATTAAACACAAATATGCTGCAGAAACGGAAAACAAACAGTGAGGCTCCCTGCTTCAGGCCTCGAGTGGTTTCTGGACGGGAAAAACTGCAGAGAGGAGCACAGTGCACGTCTACAAAAACTCCCATATCACAAATCCATCACCATGTGTGACTCTGCGGTCGCTGAAAGATTCTGCTAAAGTAATGCTGAGCATCGAGGGCTTCTAACCGGAGCAAAAGTAAAGCATTTGTTCTATTGTCTGCAAATTCACTTTTGCCGTCCATCACAGTGACACTAACTGTGACCTATGAGGTTGTTACACTGCCCCGTGACACCAGAGCGGCGCTACTGAGATGGGTTACAGACTGAAATATCAAGTCCACATGCTGGTTATACTGCGGGCATTTACTACATTGTATTTGTGTGTCTATTTAGTAATCAGGACTGTAGCATGAAATAGTATGCTTATTAATTTATTTGAAATAGTGTCTGGAGTAAAAACCTTTACTATTATTACTACGATTGTATAGAAATTTGATAGTTCTTTTAGATTAACTTAAAAATGAAAAAATGTGTGTTGTAAATTTATGTTGTTGTATGTATGTAGCACCCTGGTCCTGGAGGAACGTTGTTTCGTTTCACTGTGTACTAACTGTATATGGTTGGAATGACAATAAAAGCCTACTTGACTATTAATATCTCAAATGCAGGGCTTTGAATAATAATAATAATAATAATAATAATAATAATAATAATAACAATAATAATAAAACTAACAGTTATAAACATCTTATAACAGTTTAAAATGTATTAATCCAATTTGCTGCAAGCTGATTTATATATTTATAAATATATAAATGGTGGATGTTATGACAGCTTGTGGTACAGACAGATAAAGCATCCCATAGACTGCAGGTTTGTTGTTTTGTTTTTACCCAAATGGATCTCCCACCACCAGGAAGGCCACGTCACTGACATCAGCACCCTTGAGGATCTCATCTGCTTCCTGTTCCACCATGTCTCTGTCTGCCAAAATCAGCTCTCGCCCATAATACTCCTCCTGCGCACGCGCACACACACACACACACACACACACACACACACACACACACACACACACACACACACAACCCAGAGCCTTTAGTGAACAGCAAGTAAGGATGCTAATGATTAATTGTTGATCGATTAAAACAGAGTCATCAGACAAGTAATTATGATTTTACAGATTTTTAATAAATGTAAAAAAAATATGTTAATAAATCTGTGTCTAAATTTAATTAAATAAATCTGTGTATGGGAAACACTGGATTATGCTGCTAGAACCATGTAAATAAAACTTAACTGATGAAGAAATGTGTGTCAGGTTATAATTAATTATTAATGATTCATCTATTACTGATCGTTAATGAATTTAAATATCAATGAATAAAAATGTGCAACCTTAATAGCAATAAAAAAAAACTTATATAAAGCTTCTTACTTAGTGATTTTCGAACAAACTCATGATTTTGTTTTATTATTATTATTATTATTATAATATAGTGACATTTTGAACAGATGTAAGCAACAGCTCTGTACTGGATACAGTTCTCCAGCTCACATCACAGTTTTTTGGTTAAACAAGTTGAGAGAGCAGGTCCATTCGACCCACCACCAATATTTAAAGTTAATAACTAATCACTTTACAGTGCCATTTTAATGGAGAATCACTATTATAAATTCACAACTAACCACTGATCAATTTTGTCTGTCCACTCATTAACTTCTTGGTACAGACAGAGAGAGAGAGAGAGAGAGAGAGAGAGAGAGACGAGACAGAGAGAGAGAGAGAGAGACAGACAGACAGACAGAGAGAGAGAGAGAGAGAGAGAGAGAGAGAGAAGAAGAGAGAGAGAGACAGACAGAGAGAGAGAGAGAGACAGACAGACAGAGAGAGAGAGAGAGAGAGAGAGAGAGACAGAGAGAGAGAGAAAGAGAGTGAGAGAGAGACAGAGAGACAGAGACAGAGAGACAGAGACAGAGAGAGAGAGGAGAATTTATGCACAGCGCTGCAGCCATTTTATTGGCTGAATGGGTGCTGTATCTAAAAATAATTTCATTAATTATATACTATTAACTAATAAGTTAATAGTATATAATTAATAGTTGATAGAATATAATGTTGTATTTCAATGTTATAATACTCTACACGTATAATAAAACTGTAAAGTTGGCTTGTCTGTACATTAAAGATATTTGTGAAAAAACTATTTGGGGGACATAAGATGAGTAATAGAAAACATCAAGATGTTTTGGGGAATTTGTGTCTGTGTGTTTGTGCACGCATTACATAAAAACTACTGAACAAATTTTAATGGCCTTGAAAATCTATGTTGAAAAAAATCATCAGTTCATCTCAAAATTATAACAGATGGTACTGTAGACTTTTAAATACACGCTTTGTGTGTGTAATTAACATCTACTTAATACACGTGATCTCACACCTTCTTTCTGTGCACTTTACTGTAACAAAAACATGTTCATTCCAAAAATTCAAAAGATGGCGTTGTATATTTTTTACAACGTCCTTGCCACGTGAACGAGATCAGGGCACATCTAATATATAATAGACTACACTGTGTTGTAGATGGCACAGTGCCATAATGGCCTTGCACCTCCAGGGTCCGGGTTCAATTCCCACCCCGGGTCTGTGTGCATGTTCTCCCTGTGCTTTATGGGTTTACTCCGGGTTCTCCAGCTTCCTCCTACAGTCCAAAGACATGCAGGTTAGTTTCTATACTGCGTTCCCAAACTGCCCGTAGTGTGTGAATGACGATCAGGAGTCAATGCTGGCTGTCAGCTCCACACTGCGAGAGACCTGTACGAGTGCCTATACTCTATATCTCTTGTAATCCTCCAATTATTTTTTGACATCCAAATCATGCTAACTGCAATCATTATTATATCCTTATTTTATGGCAATTAATCAGTTAATTAACAGGCCTGCCAGGGTTAAACGGATTGTACTTTATGATAGCGGACATAGTTCATAACCAGTAGGACACATTCTAACCAGGTACTGTGCAGAAATGTGTGTCAGATTATCATTAAATATTAATGATCAACTATTACTGATACTGTATTTAAAAAAAACTTACATGAAGCTTCTTATTGATTTTCTGACAAACTTGTGATTTTGTTTTATTATTATTATTATTATATAGTGACATTTTGAACAGATGTGAGCAACAGCTCTGTACTGGATACAATTATGAGGCTTCAGTAATTATTACATTGATCCTGTGATGTATTTCATTTGAGGTGCCTCTGGAGAGGTCTATAATCACCCGATGTGTCGAACCGTGTACACGCCTCTGTTTACTGAGATCATCATTTTAAAATCTCATGTTTGGTGCATGTTTGTTTCCCATACCAGCGCTTCCTTCCCCACAGTCAGTATGGATGTGTAGGCTTCCAGATAAACACGGCTGCATCGCTTGATTATTTCCAGTCCCTTCACCGTGATGTCTTTAGCGTCACCAAGACCGAGACCGATGAAATAAAACATTGCTGTAGTTTCTATTCACTCGGTACTAATATTCTGACAGCAGCTCACACCAAATGCTGGATGCTCAGCAATTACTGTTCGCTTAACACTAGGTAAAAAAAAAATAGTATTTTAATATGTCTTTCGCGTATATAAAGCGGAATAAAACATGCAAACGAAAATTTACCTATGTATTAATTTTATAGACCGGTTTTGAGCAGTAACAGCTAAACTTTCTCACATGTTCCTCTACAGGAGCAACTGACATCCGACTGTCGTAAAGGAGCACTCGTTTTACGGCAATGTCGCGACGTTTTTTCTGTGGTTGATTCCTTTCATAAGTTTCATATGTCTAGATTTCAAAACATATTGAGTCAGGTGAGTGCCTAGGATTTGTATACACATTCATGTTATTTATGATTTTTTTGTTTAAATTTTTTAAAGTTTGCACTTTATTAATCCCAAAAAGAGATATGTATGTTGTACTGATTTTCTAAAATAACAAGAAAACTTGTTAGTGAAAGTTTGCACTTTGCACTTTTAGTCCAAATAAGCAGTTCATGTTTGGTTATATTGTTTTTGCTTAAATTACTAATAAAAAAAAGAAAGTCTTTTATTAAATTTTATTCATTTTAAGGCAGTTTTTATTTTTACATTGTAATTTATAGGACATATCGCCCAGCTCTAATGTAAGCAGTTACACACCTTCCTCTGTAACAAATAATCTTTATTGATGATATTGATGATTAAGGTGATGAAACATATCTATGTATGTACACCCACCATTAAGTAATCACTTATATATATATAGT